>JABASF010000198.1:0-56007 GCA_019776145.1 Harlomillsia oculata | reverse complement strand
ATCTAGTCGTTGGACGACGCATGTGAACACTTCATACGATGCACTTTCATCATACTAAGTTTGAACAAAATCAAAAATAAATCGCTCAAACTGAAACCTCGTTAGTGACTAAATAAGACCAAATAAAAGACGATGAAGGACGAGGACCAGAGCAAATGCAAAGGCAGAAGGAAAACGGCGAGAGAGGAACGAAGAAGAAGACTTTCTGGAGATTGGAGTCTCTTGAGTTTTAAGACAGGGCAAAGAAGGTATACAACTTAAAACTCTCCATGGAAAAATCTCCAAGTCAAAATAGGTCGTGCTTTTATATTTGCCCAAGTGAGAATCCAAAGCATCTGTTCAGTAGCGCACAGGGTCGGTTATTTGCTCATATAAATGCTGATTCAAAGTCCTAACCTCCTAACTCGAGGGCTTGCTTCCTCTCATCCAGTTCTCTGGCCTGCCCTAGAGTCTAGAGTCCCTTTCCTTGAGAAGAATACGATACAAATATATACACAAGACAAAGTTTTTCGACTCAAGCCTTCTTCTCCGCCTTCAGGAACATGCTTGCTTGTTTCCGGAATTGTCCAGAGAGCAAAGAAGGTCCTTTTAGTTACAGGACACTGGAGACCGAAGCAGTGCCATGACCGATTACAAGCGACAGCCGTCACTGGAAGTATTGGCAAGTAAGACGGCAAGTAAAAACCCGGGTTTGACTCTACCCGAGACTGGCTTTGTTACATAGTCAAGTCAGCAGTCAACCTGCAAATGAATTATGCAAAAGTGGAAGAAGAGGCAAAGCAGGAGACAGAGACACACTTCACTTGAGACTCGGAGTCAATCCTATTGAAGACATGCGAGACAACAACGCACTGATGGACGACGATAGACGATACACCACGACCTTTACGGCCAACACTTATTTCTTTCCGTTCCTCTCCCTGTTCCTCCGAGCTCCTCTCCTTGGATCCCTCCACCTTTTCCTTCTTCAAAACTATCCATGCAAATTCTACTGAACAAAACCCTCTCGTCTCGTGTCCACAGGACAACAGGACAAGACCGAAACGTGATTTTCTCCCGATTCCTACTTTGCCTTGACTGCGCTCATGCTAAAAAGGGTAAAAATGCAATACTTTGTACTGTGAAAATGCCCGTACTTTTTAGCCTCACAAATGCCCTTCTTATTAGGTTCATTGGTACGTGTACACGAGGCATTTGCCAGTCCTGCGCTCATGATGAAAAGAAAATTCCAATTTGAAACACAATTCGGGCATATTCACATTCGTCTTTTGCATGGAAGGGTACAAGTTATTGTACTCTTAAATTAACTCAATCTGTTGACCTCAGGTCACAAAATGCTCAATCAGCTCGTTACTATGTATATTTTTTTTGAACAGTGACACATCGAATCAAAATGTATGCTGAAACTTTTTCACGTGAAGAAAGACTATGAAAAAGAGCAAGAGAGAGTCAGAGAGAAAGTGATAGAAGATAAAAGACAGGAGAAAGCAACTTTTGTTTGAAGACAGTTTGTTAGAATTTTTGTGAAAATGACAATATGTTGTTTTCTTACCGCCATGACCACGGGCTGGTGTAAAATAGTTGTCAACGTCTAAAAATCAAATAATGACAAAATCAAATTTTAAATAAAACTTAAAAAATTGTTTATTTTTGAATAAAAACAACTACAATTTTGTGCTCAAATGTTTGTGCTCAGCCAATTTTCCCGTATCTTTTTTTCTCTTTCAACTCTCCCCTCATATCATTTTTTAAACTCTTTATTCCTTCTCACACCACAACAAAAACTGAATAGTATTACATTTTTTCTTCTTTTCTCTTTCATTTTGTATTTTTTGGTCACATGGGTAAAGTCGGGTGTGTTCGTCACGTTAAGCAGAATGAAAAGGGAAAGCCGAAGCATGTTTCTCCCTGAGAAAGCTTAAACAGCAATTGCTGTCATCCGCAAGCTCGCGGCTTTGAAAGCAATGATTAATGACTCTTCTCGTCTCTCAGCTCGCTTTTCCTCCTACACTTTCTCTCTTTTCATAGTCACGAGCACACAAGCGACGACAGACAGCTCAGCCCTTCCTTGTCGCAAAAGTCGCAAAACGAAAACGTAGACGTCTCTCTGGACATCACATAGCCTGATTTGGAAACAACGGCGTATACTTAAAAAAAAGAAGGTTACTCAAAAACGTACACATTTTGAGGGGGGAATGAGAGAATTATGTTATTTGTATATAGTTTTCGAAAAATTCAATGTGATTCATGTGATTATTCTGATAATGCCATAATATGCATCCCTTACAAAGGTCTTGGTCCTACACTCTGGAGGAGTTTTTGGCATTTTGAGAGTGGATACCAGATACCATGCGATGCCAAAGTCCATGGGGTAATGAGTCCATAATAAAGTATAGAACTTTGAATTATTCATTTTCTCCAGACATTTTGCCCTTTTCAGCCCCAACAACCTAACAACTGCTATTGTACTACTACTCTACTACGACGTCGATCAAGCCAACCGTTGCGTAGTACTGGACAAGTCTCTCTCGTACATTACAGAATTACACTGCTGGACAGAAACCACGTTGCAGACGTTATACTGTAAACTGTCATATAGCATACAGTATAACGTATATGAAATACGTACAGCAGTTAGACAGTTAGTATTAGTATATAATAATCGTATTTTTCCAAACTGCGTACTATATATTGGTGTACGTATAATTTGCAGCATTTCTTAAAGCCAATTAGTAAATAAGATTACATATGATATATGATTATGAAAACTCGAAAAAGCAAAACCCAACCAAGTTAATTAATTACTGTGGTTAATGTCAGTTAATTGTCTTTTCCTTTTACGTACGTGTATTTAAAGGATTAAGAATAGCTAAAGACTGTGTTTCAGTCTTACTAATGAAAAGTTGAAGGAAAAAAGTAATCAGTGTACTCCGGTTTGCGTTTGGCGAAGAATACTACCGAAATAAACGAGAAATCGGTAACCTTTTAAATTGGAGAGATAAAGGATTTTTTTGAAAATTGGAAAAGAAATGGAAGAAAGCGAAGATGATGAAGAAAAATTTCTATTAAAAGAGAAATCTTCGAGGGAGAAAAAATTGGTAGCGTCATTTCATTAGGCTGGAATAAGTTGAGAGAAGAGATGAGAATTTGCGTTGTGTGGAGCGAGTGAGTCTAATGAATGAATCGTCAGAAAATTTGCCAATGATGAAGAGTCGGAGAGAAAAATAGAGACAATGGCACCTTCTTCGTCTTCTTCATTGGGGAAGGAAACCTCATTTGAGAAGGAGGAGTGGCACAACAGACTCATGTTACATAATGGAGTCAAAAGGGGAAAAAAGACTAGAAATTGGGCCTTTTGCCGAACGAAGCTCTAATATGGTCTAATGTAATGTAAACTGCGGAGTAATGCAACGCAATGATGTATGAAAGCAGATAAGAGTCGTGCAGGGAAAAGCAAAGTCACTTTCTCTCAAGATTCTCCGTTCTCCGTCCTCCTTCATACCCGTTTTCCCTCCAAGAAACCGAAAACACATTAACTCCATTGCTGCACTGTCTTTCGAGACTTTCCTTATATCTACGTTAGTTTGATACTTTATAAGGGGAATCTTAGGAAACCAGTTCACTTTTCTTTTTTGCTCCCATTGCCGTGGCTCTTTCATCTTCACTTCACTTGGTTCATCTGGAGGCGGGAGTGGTCCGCCACCGCCACCGCGGTTTTCACAGCAGTCTCTCAACCAACGAAACCCAGGTCCGACAAAAACAAACTTCGTTTTTAGTCAATATTTTCACTAAGGATAAATACTATATCAAGCAATCCAGAATCTCTCTCGGGTCAGGTTCAGGTTTGATGTAATATTAAGCAATGTTCGGTCATGTCACACCTCTCAGATGCTTCTATCCAGGCTAATTTCCCTTAATGAGACTTCCTGAAGCTACCTATTCTTTATAAAGTCGGATCAAAACCCGGAGAGGAACTGGGTCATAAAAGAAGTTTTTGGGAGGAAAGAGGGATGAGATGAGGAAAGGAAACCACAAGCACAGTTGCACAGTCTGCTTCTGTTTCCACGAAGAGGAACTGATTTCAATTTGTGGCGACTGACTGACTCTCGCAAGTCGCAAGAGTCGTCTTCTTCAGTTCCATAGCTCCAACCACTCCGTCGTTGTCGTCTTATAACAATTCCGAAGGCGTTTTGCTCCTCGACTCATTTCATCATCATGCGTGATGCGATAAGCATGGCGACGATCCAAAAGTACCTTTTCGCTAGTCTTGTCGCAACTGGAATTCCTTCTCTCCAGAAGTGAGAAAACCCGAAAACCCGAATTGCAAAATGTACTTCCAAGTTCCAACTGCGAGATACAGAACGTAAAAACCACTTTTACCAAGTTCTATAGCATCCCTCATCATCACCTTATAAGGAAAGACACTTGATTACTCTTGTGGAGGAGTGTAACTACATCAGTGTCATCGCCTTCGCCGTCGTCTTCGTCATCCAGGGAACCTAACCGTGTCTTACGAAACTGTGCTTTGTAGACGACACCAACACGCCGTGAATAATTGACAAGGATCTCGAAAGACATTGACATGAGCAATTGAGTCTCCTGGTGACAACTTTTATGGTACTGAATATATAGTGTCATCGTCATCATGATCGTTTCAGGTTACCATGTGCTCTTATCAAACGTGAAGAGTCCAATCATCATTTTTGCGGTCACCACCCCAATGACTTTTCCTCTCTTTTCTTTTACACCATATGCAAGGACAAGGGATGGAGGATGAAGATGAAAGTGATTTTCTGTGCTTGTCCACACAAGAACGGAGGCAAGAGCATTGTTTGCCAAAGGATCGGGAGACTCGGGAGTTTTTATTCTCTTGTTCGCTCCTTCCGCCTGGCCCTGTAAATGTCAACCAAGTCGTAATGCAAAGCAAACAATCGCGTTTCCATGCTTATTTTCTCCGTTTGTATGACTCAAGACCAATTTTTCCATATAACACAATGGAAAAAAGACGTTTGTATAAGTAAAATGGATGCTTGGTCTGTCCGTCGACCGAAAAGCCCGAGTGGCGACGAGACGATGAGGACAATTTACCCACCTATTCTCCACGGAGTTATTATTTAGCCTGAACTCAAAATCCTAAACCACTTTTTTCGTCTGGACAAAAAGCCGACAGTTTTGTGGCCGTGGCCTTAAAGGAGACAACCATAATGTCGTCATGTTTAAAGAACGCGATTACTATGGCAGAACGCAGATTTTCTAATGTAATGAAACGGCGAAACCCGAATTGGTATCTCCACTTCAAGGATAAGAAAGGACTTCCCTTTTTAGTCAACTATCCTGACTGACAATTGACAATTGGGAAGAGAGCTTCGACATAAGGTCCTGACACACAACCTGGCTGTTCTACGCACTAGCTTTTGTCTCCTCGTTTGCGTGTTGGAATCGTAATAGGTTCGTCTTATATTGTGGTCATGCAGTGCAGAACAATGTGAGACTTGTCCACCATCATACCATACGACCATACCAGAAGTAAGAATATTCCACTTCCGCTTTCGGATTTTCTGGGTGACTCTATCATTATCTAACTTAACATGCTAAAATAAATGCTACTGTGTGCTGTATAATGTCCAAACTTGACATTTGATTATTGGTATTCTCTCTCAAACTAACGGAAAAGATAAACCAGCGCGAATTGCATTGTCAGTTTCACATATGGACTATCGAATTGACGGACTATATGACAAATTTAATTAAAATCTGAATCTATAGTGAGAATAATTGACTATGATTAAATGAATTGAAATGTTTATTTATGCTTGTGTGTTATTGTGTTTGATCTTACCAACGCCGGACAGTGCTGCCTCGTCATTGCCACAATTGAATCCTAGGTTGACTTGCATACAAGAGGAGGAATGCATGGCCGGCTTACCTGTAAAAGTCGAAGTCAAGTATATCACAATTATAATTTAAAACCCGCCTCTTTGTGTCTCACCGGCCTTTCTCTGCCCTGCCTTGCCTTTGCCTTTTAATTGCCGCATATTTAGAATATTTTATGTGGAAAATAAAACAAAAATAGTGTTAAAATAGTTTCAAAATATTCCAAACCCATGAAGTATGCTTCTATAAATACTATATAGCAATTAAGTTGTACAAACACAATAAATTGAGACAAGACAATAACAAAAGTAATGTAATGTTGCACGATACTATAGGCCTTTTTCCTTCATTTTTTCATCAATGCTTTTCAATTCTCTGAAGTCGTTCTTTAGAAAAAACGTCAATTTCAGGTCAATTTCTGCTGTCGACGACGCAAAAGAGAAGTGGAACCCGAAAAAATTTGGATAATGGGCTTCCTTCCCAACTAATTTTAGCTGAAAGCAAGGAGGCTGTTGCTGAGCATCTCGGAGAAGAGTTGAGAGATGATGCTTTTAATATTCCTTTTCTGGGAGTACTACACTTTACTACATTTCGTGGACACTTTTCCACTTGAGAGTGAAAGTCATCGAGTCAGGTAGAGAGAATTCCCCCATTTTTTCCAGAGAATAATATAATGAGATAGGAGAGCAGGAGGAAACAAGCACCTTGAAAGTCGAAAAAGTCGGATTCGACGCGACACATTACAGTCGCAAATTGCAGGTATGCAGCAGCAGCGTCATCATCATTACTGTCTGATGCCTAAAAGCGGTCCAACGTCCAAATCTCTCTGCACCAGAGAAAAGTTATATTCTTATTTAACTTCCTACTCTTTTGTAATCGTATTGGCAATAAAATACTAACATTCGTTAATGACGTCATCAACCATAAAATGTCCAGTTTTTACCAGTAGTCCTTAATATTTAAATTATGCACATTGCACTCGGAATCCTAAATCACCCAAAAAGAAAGATTGGGCAAAAGAAAAGTATTCTGCGTCCCATTCCCATGACGTCATTGGAGCCACCTTCCCCCGAAAGTGTAGACTGACTTTGTATGTAAGGAGAGAATATCAATATATTAACAAAGAAAATACGTCACTTCAAAGACCTATTTTGCATTATCACCTATTGCAAATTAGAAGGAGTAGATTTTGTTAGAATAGGCCAATGTCCAGTCCATAGCAAACATTCTAAACATCCGACAATTTGACGATCCACCACGAGAAGGACGAGGACCATGACAACACCACCAAAAGCTATTGACAAAAAACGGTGTAGAGTCTTCTAAAAGAAGAAATTGTTGTCATGTTGTCCCTTTTACGACACAAAAAACTTTTTTCAGAGCTCTAGAAAGAAGAAAGAAAGTAAGAAAGAAGCCCTACATAAAAAACGAAGCTTTTTGTACTCTGTCGGTTCGTACATTCAAGTACAAGGTACGAACCGGCAGCCGACCAACCTACAAGGAATACGAAGGTATAACATAGGAAGGACGACAACAACGACGACATGGCTTGAAAAGTGAAGTGAAGGCTGTGCCTTGTGCATAGGACATACTGGACCAAGTAACTACTGTAGTAGTGGTCCTGGATATAATGTAGATTGAAGGTAGAGAAGGTAAAGGCACAGGCGACAGGTGAGTAAATTGAAGTGGCTCTCCGGCAATTATCTGCGATGTTAGATAGTAAAGTAGTGCCTGAGAGAGATATTGAGGAGGAGAAGAAGCGCGGGTATAGTCATAATTGTACAACGTGAGTGTGTTAGTTGGTATAGTACTAGTACTACGAGAGTTTGACTCGTCGTGTCCAAAACGGCTAGCATTGCAACAAGGGAGAATAATTTCTTCTTGGAAGGAGGAAAATGTAGGGAAAAGGAACAGAAACGAAGGCAATGGCAATGGAAGGCTTGGCAGGACTTTTCGAGCACGTTTCGGGTTTGGGTTTCAGGTTTTCTCTGGAAGACTGGAATGGAATATATACCAAAGCTTGTATATTTTGAAATGGCACACGGTGCTGTGTACTCGCTATGTCCGTTCCAAATGAGGCAAGAGAAGAGAGGGAAAGGAACAAAATAAATGGGACTATGCAAGCGTGAATCAAAAGAGTTGCTATGCAACCAAAAGAAAAACATGCCCTGGACGCCTTCACCACCACCACCAGAACCAGAACCACCGCCACAACCACCACCAAAACTTCACTTTTGGACCTTCTTCTCGGCTACTATGCTCTCAATACTACACATTATGATGTTACTATTACTATTACTTTCTCTCTTTCTCTCCCGGCTTTCCTTGCTTCCTCCAGCCCTTCGCTATATATACTTACGCCACTCCATACAATAATGACAAAAGCAAAGTTGTGTGCATTCCCACTCCGACATTATCATTCCAACCGAAATTTCTATAGTACAACAATAACAATGGAATATACCCGCTTGTATAGTACCTAATGATATAATAGTGCTATAAAACTGCACGTCGAGTTGAGTTGAGCTGAATCAGTTCTTAATATTATAAGCCCTCTCAGCACAGCACAGGTACTTGTAAGGTTGTACGTATGACAATATTTTCGCAAATCGTTTTCTAAGTGAAGACAATACGACTGAAATTCTCGGAGTATTAATTACTAGCATTGTAACAGACAGTGCAATTTTATCATATGAGGTCAAAAAGAAGTGACTGGATTGCGCAGGAATAACGAAGACTGAGAAAAATCGTATATGTCCATCGCTCGGAGAATGTAATAATAGACATTGCATAGCATTGCATTGCTGGTGGAAATCGTGGTCTTTTCAAATGGATTCCCGTTTCTCGCCATTAGGTTGTTCCGCACAAAAGGTTTTTGCATGCAAGTGTCTGTGTCTATGTGTGCAGAACGTGGGATTTGAGTGCGAGACAGGCTTAGCAAAACATTCATTTTCGTCTTTGTATGTATGTTGTACACATACACACCTTTAAAGCCTCATTTGGATTATATACCACCAAAAAGTACTTTGCCTTTGCTTTTGTTGTGTATGCTCACATCATGCATTCACGTTTCTGGGCGGAGTTCCGACCCGATACTACCGACTACCCGGACCAGATAGTGTTACATATTATATATAGTATTTACATTATAAGCGAAAGCAATCACCTAATAGGATACATGTAGGTTCATACAAGGTGGGTAATCGGCGCTTGTTGTCTTCGTTACGGTGTATCTGATTGTTGCCTGAACCGAGGTCACTTTCAGAACACGATTTCTGTTTCGCATTTTTTTAAAAATGCAAGTGGGAATGAGAGACTTGGGGGAACTTGCGAAACAAAGCGACAAAGAATGGCTGAAGGGTTGCTTAATTACAGATAGTGAGCCCCGGTGTGCCGTTATGAAAGCATTTCCAGCGCGTCAAAACCCATCTGGTCCAGAGAGGAGCAGGGAGAAATTAAGTTTTTAGTGAAGAGGACTTGTAATTAATCGTTGGACTCTTCTGCTCAGTCTTCTCTCGCAGCCATCTCGAAGTAGCACTGTATAACTTGGAGGAGAGGAGATCCGGGAAGAAAGGAGTCTCTTTCATCTGCTGAGAGGAGCATAGGAGAACGCAGAAGAAATCCCGCCGAGGCGAGGTGAACGTCAACCTGCCTTCACTCTCAGTTGGTCTTGTACACAGACTCGGCCTGTCAAATGCTCTCACTCATGAAAAATGGCTTTCATTTCTCTCTGCTAACGGCAAAAGCAAAGAGAAGCCAGTCGAGTCCAAAGACGACGACGACGGACGACCGGGTTCGAGGCCGACTTCTTCTGTTCACAATGCATACCACAACAAGACGAAAGACGAAGAAGACTTTCTTCCTCTATCCTTTGCCTGGCTTTACTCTTGTTCCCACAACAAGAAGTAAAAGAAGATGCAGCCAGTAAATTTGGACTTTTCTTTCTTGCTTATTTATGCCTTTTGGCTACCTGACGGTAAAAACTAAGAAGGTACCTTACAAAAAAATAGTGGAGTCCTTAGCGAATTCCTAAGAAGAGTGACAAAGGACGACTTTCCTCGAAAGAAAAGTCGCATAGTGTCGTCTAGAGATTCAATTAAAGGAGGAAGACAGGCACACACAAGGAAAAGAGAACCGACCCGATTCTTCGGCTGAAGGAGCAAGAGAAAGTCCCAGTGGACTATGAGTCCTTTTTTTCATATAGTTTTCTCTCTCTTCTCTCTCTCTCTCTTTCCTGTTTTTTTGCCTTTGGGCTTAAAAGCCCGAAAAAAGAAAAGACCGATCGGCATGCAAGCAACAATGTTGCACAAAAAGGTAGGAGAAAGCATCTGCCCGATTCTCCAGACCCGATGAATGTGAAAGAAGAACCGCATTTGTGCTTTCTCGGTTTTGTCTGCATTAATCAGCCTCGTACGGATTATTGCTCGCATATTTTGACTTGCACTCTTCACGTGAGTCGAAGGAATGTGTGTTTCGTCCTCCTTATACAACGACGAGCCTGGAATCCCAATTGTGGTCGCATCCAACTAATAATATGCAACTTTTCTCCTGGTCTTCTCTCCCTTTCCCCCTCTCCCTCTATACCCCATACACACAAAATGGTATTTTCCATTCACTCTTCAAAAAGACCGAAAATATTACCTTAGAGGCCTTGGAGTTTCAACTCAGGTAAAAATGTCGTAGATTAGTTCAAAAAATTCCAAGGCATCTTCACACAGTGCCAATATTTGCTCGAGTCACTGTTCCAGAGCTCAAGCAAGAGCAGCCCTTAGGTCAGAAAAACCTCAACTCATCACCGCGTCGTGTACAATTCTTTTTTTAATCAAAAATCTTCTTCGGAAGCAAAAATTCTTCTTTACTCAAAGTTTTAATATTCAAATCCTGCTTCAAAATATTTACTACCTTATCTATCATTTTAAAGGATTTTTAGAGTTGGAAAGCTGAGAACGTGTTTGTGCACTTAAAAAAAGAAAAGTCTCGAAATGGGTTCATGAGCTGAGAGATGTGAGATGAAGGTAAGACAAGCAGATGAGAGGATGAGACAGGAGACATAGTTTCCACGGAATGACTGACATTCCAGCTCTTTCCCTTTTGTCTTTTTATCCCTCTCGGCCACAATAATGACTTGATTCGCGTCCGCCTGTCTTTTATGGCAAAAGGCTGCTTCAGGCGACACTCATTTTTGTGATATGACAACACATTTGACATCCTGTGTGTCTCTTATCTGACCCTTTTTTAATCTCATTAGAAATACTTCCAATACGGTAGATATCTCTCAACGTTGGCATTAATTTTCAAAAAAGGCTCATATATTCAACACCATGAACTATAAATCAAACGAAAAACTGCCGTTATGAACATTTTCGAATAAAAAATTAAATTGAATAAAGTTGTCAATTCCCATAACTCTTGTTGAAAATTTGATCACTTTGCTTTAATGCCAAAGTGAGTAAAGTACCGAGGCTGTCCTTTGTGAGAACAAATTACATTTGAGATTGGGAAATGGACATAAAAGTGTGTTTGTTCCTGTTCCTCCTTCAAAAGGGGACTAGTTTGTAATATTTTTTAGTAGTGTCACACGACGACGCAGACTCGTTCGACGCCACTCCATTTGTAACTTTCACCTTTGATGCCGGGGCCAGGTACGGAGAAGAACGTCTAAAATATTACTCGTCTCTCTGTTTCTACCTGAAACCAAGTAGCAAAAAACAGCTTAAGTAAATGGAAAGAAAGGTAGCACATACGATTTTCTATATTTTGAAACCAAGGTAAAGTAAACCGTATTCAGGCTCGTTTTGAACACGTATTAAAAATTATACGCGGGTGTAACATCGTCGTTGTACTAACCATTAAAAATGGAAAGGAACAAAAGCTTAAGGAACTGGAGTACCAAACCTAAACAGCAATTATCATCACATTATTAATACACAGCATTATTATCCAGTGAAAGAAACAAAACACATCTGGACAACATTAATCGCTTGTATACTTTACAAGCTTTTTTCTGTCATAATTGTGGTCGTCGTCATGTTTCGTTGAAACTGATAAAAACGGATTCAGATAACGTTTAAAAAAGCTAACAAAGGAACATGGAGTTGTCCAGAATGACCAGTTCTCTCTGTTGTGTTTGTTTCAAATATATCCTTTCTCTTGATTTGTTCAGTTCATTTTTCCACAGTTTTCCGCTGCGTGTGCAATGTTACCTGAGCTTTTCTACAGCGTATACGAAATGAGGATGAAAGATGAATGATGTAGAACAGTTAGGGAAAAAAGTAATGAGTTTTTTGTGTGACTGCTTGTGCTTGCTTCCTTTAGAAGAGCAGCAGCTTTTTATGAAGCACACTTGACAAGTGAAACTGCCCGGTGGTGGTGCTTCCTCTTTCCCTTTTTTGCCTGAGTTTTCATTATGAGTCCATTGTGGGTGAGACAATGAGTCATGGAGAGAAACAGACATCAGCCCTCAGAGATAGTTCAGCACTGTTTCTTGTTCCTTCTATAAAGCACGGGGAGCTTGCCTTCTCTTCTCACCAAGCCAAACCAAGTCTCCCTGCAGCTCCAGAAAGTCTGGAAACCTGGAAAAGGTATTATTGCATACTTTCCTTATATACGTGGAATGTATACGTGGAAATTGTGCTTTATACCCGTTTCGGGTGGACGACCATTTCCGTTCACCCGGTGATGGTTCACGTTCACATCACATGGCACGCGAGTGCATTTGGAATATTGCCTTGAGCATCCTTTCAACTAATTCTTTTCCCTTGTATAGTCGCATCAAAATTTGGACAATAATAGTTTATATTGTTTAGTACATCCATTGCAAAATGTTTCAACATTTCAGTGTAGACGTAAACACGTTTTTGTTTTGTAAGAATGAACCCAAAATGATGTCAGAATTTGATCATTTCTCTCCTCCGACGAAGAGAACAGGAAAAATGTATTAAAAGGGACGTTGTTCCCAAGTCTTGTTTGCATTCTATCCATTTGGATTTTTAGAGATTATGAAGCAAACCGTCGGTTCGGGTTGAAAAAGGGTTTTTTTAGTCCGGGAAAGGAGTGGGAGGGTCTTGACAGAATGGCCAAGCAGGTGAAAGCAAACAAGGCTTGCGGGGAACAAGCAAACAAACTCGTTAACTACTTGGGCATACAATCGTCTTCCCCGTCCATGTTATGCAAATGTGCTGCTTCAAATAAGAGAACAGAAGAGAAATGTTGTTTCTTAAGGTCTGCTCTTCAAAAAAATTGTTTTTTTTACTTCCTTTCTACAAAAAGTGAATCCAAAAAATCTCATCCTAAAAAATCCATTTTTGTAGTCTTCCATCCGCCGTGCTCTTCTTTTCTCAAAATCTTAGGAAAGGTGAATCTTAGTCATATACTTCATCAGATCCACGAAAAAGATAATACGGTTGGGTATTCTTATTCTGTAATGATGATTCGGGTATGACGGTAATGACGCAAATGAGGTCAGCGTAGGATATATAGGTATACAATTATTGTCCATGTTAATGAGGATGAATGGGCGAAATCATTATGTTTATTATCTACCTACTCACATAAGTCTAAAGAACGCTTTTTCATGATTGGTCATCGATGATCCAGTACCATTTGTTTTCGTTAGCTCACTAATAAAGCGCAGGATAAAAGCGGAACTCGAAACCAATTTTTTTCATTAATTGCATTAATTGTAGTTTGTATCATACGCAAAAAGTATAATTGACCAAAATGAATCAATGTGACCCAAAGAAACAATCATGACAAATGATATTTAGTCAGCCAATTAAATAATAATGATGAAGATCATCATGCATCAGTGGACACGTGTAAAAAGATACTGACTGGATTTTTCATATAATTCCTCGGACATTTGCCCTAGAAATGAGGAAATTATAAATGAAGATGTCTGAACAACCCAATGTCTTTTTACTACTAGACATGTTTATGTTATAATATGCAAAGAATAAGGACACAAAGGAAGGGACCCGGGTCTTTTTTAATCCTGGGTTAGATATTTTTCCTGATGCTTGTGTGTGTGTGTGTGTCTCATCTAGAAGATGACGGGCACGAAATGATGTGAGTATCGCATGCTCAGAGGGAGCGAGACCGAGACCGACAAGACAAAAAAACTCGTCTCTCTGTGCGGTGTGTCTAATATTTATTACATTAGCATTATGAGAGAGACGGGAAAGAGAGCGAGTTCGTTCGGTGTGCTTCAATTCTTCGGACATTACATTGCATTTCTATCCGCCCGCGCCCGCTTGTCTCATTCCTTTCCATGTTATCGTTATCATCCTGTAATTCGTTTCTTATAAACGCCTGCCTTGCTCTCTGTGCCTATAAAAGCTTTTTCTATAGCCAACCCATTTTATAGCAGGACAGGTGAGGGGGAAATTGTAATCAGGCTCTCTCTCGTCTCGTCCGTCTCGTCCTGTGTTTCCTACCTTTCCTCTGTTTATGAACATAACATTGGACATTTTCCTCCGTCAATGCATCATTGTTCTTTAACCAAGAACTCAGTATCCACTATCCACATGATAAAAATTGTGCGACCTTTGACCTCTTGCTCTTGATCATTCGTAGCATTATCTGTGGATAAGGAGTATAGGCGAAGGCTATAGTCCCTACAAGAAATGTGTTGTATTCTGATGAGAGAGAAGAGTCGGTCAGCACCAGCTGGTACCGGGAACGAAAGAACGAACGGACGACTCTCAAAGAAAAAACGAACAGAAGGGGGTGAAATCCACATACACACATATTATGTACACACACACACGCAGGAAAATATAGTAGGAACGACGACGAAAGAATCCCAAAGCTGTACAAAGTAGACTAGCTCCGAATTTCGGAGAGTGTGTTCTCTTCTTGCTTTTCCTAGGTTGCTTGCTCTTCACACTTTTTGAGACGGAGCTGAGTCCATTATTTCAACAAGCTAGGCTTTTTTCTACATTCGGAGAAAGCCGAAAACCTCGCTTTTCCTTCCCCGATGATGATGACGACGACCGGAGTTTCCGGAACTCACGGCACACACACGGAAAATTTTAAACGGGCTTATTCTCTGTAAACAAAACCCGGGTCCTGTTGTTCACTCCTATAGCTAATATAATAAGCCAAAATAAATGGAAATGAAGGAAGGGAAACCTTCAGCCCCGCCCTGGACACTTCATACTCCATGATCATGATGCATTACTATAAATGTAAGATTTGTGACCTGCTCAGGGTACTTTGCAAGAAATGTCTAAGGATAGGTAAATTGGTATGCTTTTTGTTAAAATGGCCCTTTTATCATATAATATGAATTGTATACAGTATAATATGTGTCTGTTGTAATAACAATTCAGAATTTTTGACTCATTGATGCTATTGTTTTTTTCTTGCTCTTTTTCTCTCTACAAAAACGGATTAAAGACTCAACACACTTCTTCAGTTAGACAGAAGGACAGAACAGGAAAAAGTGTGTTTTCTTCTGTTTGCTTGCATGTCCCTCGCGAACTGCTGATCAATGCCTGTTCCTCATCAATTATGAAAGAAAGAGCCTTCCAAATTCATTCTGCTTTTCTGCTCTTTCATTCTTTTTTACCTGCACGTAAGCTCTGTAAGCTGTCGGGAAAAAGTCTAAAATCTTTTGTTTTTTTCCACCGCTATCAAAGACACTATTTAGAATTAAATCCAATTACATTTCGTCGAATATCAGAATTCTCAAGATATAGTGAGGATTTGGGCTGATTGATACACCTTTGGTCATGGAAATCTGGAAGTGGGTCTGTCTCACGATACCCCTTGAGGCTCAGAATTGAAAAGAACACTAGATTGCTTTTGCATTTTCAAGAGAAAAGGAAGTTTTCATTGAGAAAAATAGTAACATTTTGGAAAGAGAAGAAGGAAGAGAAAAGTTGTTAAACGACTTTGTGGAAGACCGGGTTCGGGTCGGGCGTTTATCCGTTCAGATTGAGAAGGCTCCGGAGGCTGGAGCGTAAATCGACCGACAACAGCAGTGGCAAAAAAAACGTAGAAAGTATGAATGAAGTAATCGACCCGGACCACGACCTCTTCCCGAATTCCTATTCCCGGAAACATATGTGTTTTGCCATAGTTTTTGGAAAGCAGGTAGTGTCGAGTGTTCATTCGACGACGTTTGAATACTCAACGATAAAGTACGACAAGAATGAACGAACATTGAGGATGATTGAAAGCAGATGATATGACAAAAATGACAATAAAAGGCAAAGGGGCTTTGCAAAGGCATCGACATGAATTATTTGATGAGGATTTGAGCAGATTGAGACTATATGAGACTATGATGGAGACATTAAAAGATAGCCACCCTGGTGACAAAACGGACCGCTGACCTGCAAGACGGAGAGCTGACATTCTTTGGAACTCTGGTTCTTGCAGCCATTTCCACATGCGACGAAAGGTTTCTCTGCCGGACTTGAGCTTGGACCAAGGCTTCGGATTCCTGAGGAGGTCACTAAGGGTGCCTTGGGAGCGACAGAGCACCCGCTGGGCAAAGATGGCTTGCGGAATGCTGTAGCGTTTCAACTCAGCACTGATACGAGCAGCCAACTCTTTGGTGTTTATCTCCTCGAGTTCTCCAGAGCCGGAGACGGAGGAGGACGAGCCACTGGTTCCTGAGCCTGCAGGAGTGGATGTGGTCAAGGTGGTGGTTGTAAGGCCGCCGCTCCCGCTGCTCGCAACGTTTGTACCATGTTTGATTGAAGAGGACGAGCTTGAGTTGTTGCTGTTGTTATTGATGGTCGAGGCGATGGCGGCCGTGGAGTTGACCACACTCACGACGTTGACGTGCTGCGGTTGGACAGCGTGAGTCGTGTGGGCAATGTGAGGATGCGAGTGACTCGTCACTTGCACGTGCTGTATTTGGGACTGAGCCGTCACAATAGCTTGCGTGGTGAGACTCGCTCCCGCCGGGAGAGCCGTGGTGGCTACCAGCGGAGAAGACAGGACGACGGACAAGGGACTGGAAGTTGGAGGAGATGACGCGTCTCGGTGCGCCACGACGACTGCAGTCGCCCCGGTCAACGGCGGCGAGTTATGAGGACTAGACGAAGAATGACCGTGAGGACTCAAGTTGGGAAGTCCGTTGACAGTCGCCATCCCCGCCGACGTGAGGGCAACTCCGAAACCCATGTTGACTTGTGGCGGGGAGGAAGAGTGGTGCTGAATTGTTGTGTGACTAGGTGGACTGAGAGAGGGACTTTGTGCTCCGGACGAGTGTTGAGTCACGACGGCATGGAGAGAGCCTCTCAGGTCGCGCGGGTTCCCTACCGAGTTTGCTGTGGATTGACCACCGACCACGGCGGCAGAGTAATTTTCGTACCCGTTCGGAGACAAGGCCTTGGGCGGAGAACCGAGTCCATTCTGACTGTAGTGCTGGTGCGGCGAAATGGAAGGGGAAGGGTGTTGGTGGTGGTGAGAGATTGACAGACCGAGTCCGTTCGCCGGCGACGAGTAGTGCGGCGGGGACATGCCCATCGAAGGTAGCTTATCGTATGAGTAGGGGGAATTGACATTGGTCAGTCCGCCCAGGTTGACCCCAAGCCCATTGTTGTGATGCATGACAGTGAAGGATCCCGCCACGTTCCCCGCGTGTCCATAGGCAAATTTGTCAGACATCGTAGAGATAGGAGGTAGAGGCTGGAGCGGAGTGAGCGTTGCGTACTGGGAAGAAGACGTGCCCGGACTGAAACCCGCCGGACTGAGTCTCCCATTCACGTTCACATTGACCGAACTGAGTGGCTGGTAGCCACCGACCACGTGGTCCGTTTGTAGTCCCCGGAACTCTGACGCGTCAATCATGCTGGCTACACTGACGGAAATCCCGCCGCCAGGTGACAACTTGGGACTGGGGCCACCCGACGAGAGCAACACTCCCGACGTTTCGTCGACCACTGTTTCGACAACGTCCTCGTTACAATCCGACACTTCCACTACGTTCCCTGGACCACTTTCACTCACAACTCCGGGTGGAACTATAACTGTTAATGTGGCTGTGTCACCCTGCGAAGTGACGACTGACACGGTGGACCCTACTTTGGCCGAAGGGTCCTTCTCCAAGGCGTCCACGTCCACTTCTCCTGAGTCTGGGTGATGGTGTTGATGCGAGTCATGACCTCCTCCTCGCTTCAAGTCTCCAGAGTGACTGTGACTATGGCTGTGGCTGTGGATGTGGTGGGACGATGACTGGGAAGTCGAATGGTGCTGTTGAGAGTGATGATGCTGAGCCACGAGACTCACGGCAGCTGCTGCTCCTTCCACGCGATGTTGCTCCGCGGACGACGTGAGTCGGAGTGGAGACACGAGCGAGGGAGCGGACGGGATAGACCCCACACTCGCCAGAGACAGGTCCTCCGCAGCTGTCTGCAGCTCTTCCTTCACCTGGATCCGGTGGACGGCGAGGGCAGCTCCAGGCAGCGACGTGACCAACACTACGCGACTCCCCGACGTTGGAGGTCGCAGCAAAGTCGCTCTCCCCGCCACTGGCATTGGCACATGGCCATGTCCGTGACCATGGTGGCCGTGATGATGCTGACTAAACAACCCGCCACCGTGGGACTCCAACGAAGCCAAGTGGCCTGCCGTAGGCACTATCACTCCTGTGGACGTCACCATCCCCGTCCCGGGAGCCACTACCACTGTCGGCGACGCTCTCGTCGAAGTCGTCACCTGTCCGTCGCTGCTCACGTCTCCCGCGTCCACCACGGTTGAGTACACTACTTCCACTCTCCCCACTCCCAAGTGATGAGCCATGTTTGCAGCATGATGCTGTACCAAATGCGACGTGTTGTGATGGTGGTGGTGATGGTGATGCTGCCCATGGTGGTCTTCGTGTTCCACGGACACGGACTCGGGGTCACCGTCGTCTTCCTGTGATGGGTCATCTTCCTCATCCTGCTCGATCTCCACCACGCGTCCCAATACCACGGTGTTTCCTTCCGACACAACCACCAACTCACCTTGTTCCTCCACTTGAACCAAGTTGTCCATCATGAGGTCACCCGGGAGTGCAGGGCTCAATCCAACCACTGCTGCCCCTCCAGGGCCCACGTGGACTCGTCTCGTCTCTATGATGATGAAAACTTATTGTCACAACAATCAACACACTTCAATCCTATCACATCTCAGAGTCTATTTCGCACACTCGTTCTCAAAAATAAAATATGGTAATATCTTTCTTCACTCCACATCCAATTCCAATTCCATGCTCATTAATTACATTCGTCTCATTTTCTACACTCTTCCGTTCTTTTTCTCATGCATTCACAAAATCACAACAATTGAATCATTCAAAAAGACAATCTATTTGCCATTTCCATTCATTTCTTGTCCACTTACACTTTTGTTCCACTTTTTACATTTTCGCCTTCTTATAATGCATTAGACTAGTAGCATTTACAAAACAACCGACATGTTCCGCTTTCCTGAACATGTCGTTGGATGACTTGAAAAAATGGCGCAAGTTGGATATAAATAATAGAAGTTTCCTTGTTTTTCTCCAACCATACACTTTGAGGCCAAGCTATCAACATTTGCTTTTTTGATAAGAATGATCAACTCTCACAATCTGCAGACAAGGCAATCCCACGAAAAATGGATTTTCATATTTTTTAAGATGATTTCCGATTTCCTTTTTTTTGTCTTTTCAGTCGGAATGCTTTGCTTTCAAGTTTCAAAAATCACAATTGACAAATATTGACTACAAATAATTCAAGCACACTCGTATAATTTCGTATTCACTCTAAAGGTTTCAAAAATCCCAACACAACACGAGGATTATGATAAATGTTTTTAAAACCGTTTTTTGCAAGTTGTTGCTTTGTTGTTGTCGTTGTTTTTGTTGTTTCGTCGTTGTGGCGTTCAAGAAAATCCGTGTTTGAAGAACAACGTTCTAAAGATTTTTTTATTGACGCACTTTTGCCCCTAGTAAATTTCTGACTAGATTGTTGAGTTATGACGAATAGCTTGACATGATCACGAAATGTAGACGAAAGTGACCATTGGGCAAGAGATGAGAAGACGTGGGACAATGGAATTTCTCGTCTTCGCCCATGTTCTTCTCTGTTCGTCCGCGATGATGATGATGATGATGATGTTGGCAGAAGAAGCAAAGGGATGTGCGCACAGGTCAGCGCAGCTAAAAACACCACCACCACCACCGCCGACCGACTTCGGATCGGAGCCTCCCAGCAAAACTTTTCCCCGACTCGAAACGAAAGTCCCGAAAGTGCACTCGCTTCACGATTCTCTCTCTCTCTCTCTCTCTTTCTCTCTCTCTTTCGCTGGAGCTAGAGAAGCAAAAGCAGGCCTAGTATGAGAAGAGAGACTCGAAAAGACCCTTTTTGCTATAGCAGCACTAGTTTCTCTTTTGTGAATGTTCACATCGTCATCGTCGTCGTCTCGTCGCCCTTTTCCCACAGCTTTTGCTTCCCTCCACAACAACAACCCGGGCAGACTCACAGCACAGCTCAAGTGTACAATATTCCTTCTTTCGCTGTGTTTCTCTCATTCCAGGTTCTCCTCTCCGGGCCTGATTTCCGCTATGTTGTCCATGTTGTCCTCTGGTCCTAGCCCTTTTACTAAAAGCATTCATTTATAGTCATCCACCTCAAACTCATTCTAAAACGCAAATGAGGGTTTCCTCACACATCCTCCGTCTTAACTCTCAAATCTTAACCCAGTACGAACTCGAGTCTCTCGTTTTCCCAGGCTTCACTTTTGCCTACCGAATAATAAATCTCATGATTCTCCAAGCCTTTGACCCTGAAATACCCGGAAAATGGATTACGGAGCGAAACCCTAGTTGCAGGGAAGTTACTACATTGGGTTCTTAAGCGCACCATCCATGTAGACCCAAAAATGCCCTTTTGAAACCAGTCCAGGCTTCCTTTATGCCTTATGGATGCTGAAGCTGAGGCTGCATTAGTGTGCGTATGGCTCTTATGTCCACGCTTTTATCCTGAAAATGAAGGTTCATCTCCTCTCACTCTCTACGACAAAAAGTGCTTCTCCAATCCATTTTCATTCCAGCATTACAGCATAATAGAAGAGCATTATAACGGCTTCTCAAGCCAACTCTTCAAAGCATCAGACATACAGAAAACGTCCATGGTGTTCCTATGCAGCTGAATTAATTCCTGAAATATTCTAATATATTTAATTGTCCATGATTTTTCTTAGGTACTATGTATATCGTGCTTTCAATTCAATACAAATACCATATACATGTATGACAGTTAAAGTGAGCGATGTAGAGAAAGATCAGCTTGAGTAGATTCATACACCAATCCGCCACATCATCGGCATGTAAAGGTAAACGTTGTATTTTAATGCTGTAGGCAGATTTAATGCGGAAGGGACCCTGAAGGGAATCTCTCTCCAGGTCTAGGTCCAGTGACCATTGCATTTATGATATAAGAAGTGGAAAAGCATTACTATATTATAAAGCATGCTGGAGAGACTCTTGCTTCCGGAGAGAGGGACAGCTGCACGAAATCTAGCCATGGCACACCTGGCAACTTCATCCCTAGATTAAACCCGAGTATGTTGGGGTTGGGTTTACTAGTTTACTTGAATCTAACGCACGTGCCCGTACATTTATGGTTTTCAACCGGGTCAAAACAACGCGTGGGTATTACAACAGGCACATGGGCACTTTAGGCACATCAGCATTAATTCTTCCCTTCTTCGTCAAGTTCGTCTCGTATGAAACCAGCGAAACAAACTATAGAATGCAAAGTGTGTTGTAGTTGTGTTCTGTTATGTTATGTGTACATTTCATTCGTCTGTCTGCCTTTGGTTTTCCTTTGCTAGCGCCTGGCTGTGGCTGTCTCTCATAATTTGCCCCTTCCCTGTGAGAATTAATCATATGCAAGCAAGCAGGAGTTGTGTAGTAACGTAATCGCAAGTAATCATTCCTCCTCCAGCTTTTCACTTTCCAGAAGCTCTAGTTCTCTAGTCCCTTAGAACAAACCTTCCAAAACTGGAATTCCAAATGCTACCCGCATGTTCCCTTGTTTCCCCTTCTCCCACTTTGAGTACAATGTTCCATGCCATTTAATTCAAACTCCAATTATTCGTTCGGTACACACTCTATTGTACATTTTTATATAATGAATTTTTGTGCCAATCTGAAAACATGCTATATAGTTTCTGTTCTTAACTATATTTGCTTTTGAAATGTCTCATTGTGACCTCGCGACTTGTGATTACATTTGCGAGCTTTGGTTGCAAATTGGAAATTAATAGCGCAAGGAATAAAGAGAAATGGAAGAATGAAATGAAATCATGAATCGAATTATGAAGGAACGGTGGATTTAAGTTTGGCATGGCCTGGAGACTTTCCAGTATGTATTTGACTGAAGTGGATGGGCACAAGACGTATTGCAGTGCATTAAATGTGCCGTATATATAATATTATATGTATTAGTGCTTAGTGTGTATATTTCATAGTGGAAATGCAAGGCAAACGAGGTTGAATTGACATTGACGTTGACGTCCTCGAAACTAGAGGTTAGATGAAACTCAACTGCAGCCGAGTGAACTGGCTGGTTTTTAAGCAGCTTTAAGCTTGAAACTGTGGAAAAGGGTGAGAGTGAGACAGAAGAGGAGAAAGATGAATCTAGAACTGGAGAAGATGAAGACGAACAAGACAAGTGCGAGAGACACGCAAGAGAAAGGGATAGAGGGAAAAGAAGGAATAAGGAATATAACTACAGTCATATTATGGAGAAGGGAAAATGAACGCGGCAGCACAAATACAATGCTTGAAGATGTTAGCTTCAATTTTTAGTGCAAGTGGAGTCGAGAGAAGAGTCGAGTTTTCCGGAACCGAAAGTTGGAGGGGACGACGCGCAACTTACTTTTCCCGATGTTGCTGTCGAGTTCATAGGCACAAAGCAACCGAATTCAACTTGAACATTTCAAGGGAAGTTTCCTTTCGCTTCCTTGTGTAGGGATCACAGAAAATGCTATGCTATAAGCTATACGAGCAACAGAAGCAGAGCCAGCAACAACTAACAACAGCTTTCACCCGCACTTGCACTTTTTAGAGGCTGTATTCCGCCCTTTTTCTCTCTCTCCACACATGTATGTTTTTGCCCAAGCATTGTATCTTTCATGTGCCCTTTGAGAACAACTTGTCGTCTTGTCGTCTTTGACTGCTTCTTCCACGAATTTCAGTTTCACCAACCCCCACTCAAAATTCGAACACGACTCAATGATATTCGTCATTTCTGCATCCCTCCTCTGTCGTCTCTTTCTCCAGGCGCACATGAAGTGCATTATTTTCCATCCTCGGCTTCCCTCTACCCTACTAACGGAAACGAATGACTCGGTAGTTGAAAGATACAATGGCAATGCATAGATAGGCTCATGGTTTTCAAAAGATTGACTCAAAGGGTCAAACATTCGGATGATGTAATGAGTCCTTTACTGTTTCCATGTGGTGAGAGCATGTTGTTGAGACCCGAGAAGAGAACCCGGTGCAGGAGGAAACAAGTGGCAAAGCAAAAGTCCATCTGAGAAGCACATGGCATCAGCATGGAAATTATTGATTTACCACAGACCAAATTCCGATAATTCCATGCTTCCGGATCAATAATAATTACGTGGTCTTTCCAGCCCGCCGCGGCATGAAACTCGTTTTTATTCCTTTTCTTTTTCAAAAGTACACTAAAGTAATCTTTAATTTTAGAAACTTAAATGTATATGAACAAGTTCACATCGTATCCACATGCCTGATGCTCGTGTCGTTTTGATCCTAAATTCAAATGTAAAGTTACAACACTGGTATTCCTCGTCGTTGCACTTGTTGGACAAAACTCTTGTTGTCAATGTGATATTTTCCCAAAAAAAGAAACAATCTTGCAGTTTTTCAACACTTAAGTTTGTTCATAGTACCACAATTTTATTAAAACAGATCAACGAGAACATACATAATAATATACATAGTTCAAGCATTCTAACATCAATTTTATTGTTAATAAAATGCACAATAATAAATAATAATTCAATAATTAATAATATGAAATAACGAGTCCGTTTTTCCTAATCTAATTAGCATTTGAGAATCTATGATGCCTAAGCTTTCAAAAAGTCACAATAAAAAGATAGAAAAAATTGTCTCCATTGTAATTGGTAAATTGTCTAAATACCAAAGGCTGCAATATAATACTGACTTTATACTCGTACACACTTTTTTGAAAAATGAGTTGTTGGATGAGATGCAATTTTGTGAATTGATACGTGTGTCATGTCATGTCCACGACTACTGAGACTTGGGATTTTGTTGCTGCTGTATGATTATCTTCCGCTTTTCACGACGAACCTCCGGGATCTGATCAGGCGGCAAGTGATCGTCTCGAGCACGGCCACCATCCTCACGAGAGCGTCCATAGGATCTGGAGTACCTGTTGTGGGTGGTACGATAGCCATGACTGGGACCCGCCACTGGCTCTGCGGGACCTGGAAATCTTTCAGAGGCCACACGAATGCTCGAAGGAGACGTGGTAGCTCCTCTGCGATCTTGCATACGTCGACGTGAAGTATCCCATTCTTTGTAGTGCACACCTGCACCGTCAATATTTCGGTCCACTGGGTACCCTTGTCCTTGACCCCGGCTAGAACTAGGCATTTGAAATGCAGGTTGTCTATGGCTCTGAAAGCCTTCAGCACCACTGTGATGTCCACTCGAATGCTTCATATTGTCAGTATATTCTCTAGTTTTCATACTATTTTCCAAATCAATACGAAGCTTCTTCGCAATTTGCACCACATCGCGATCCGCGGACTTCCCACTGATGTAACCGTGATGGAAAAGCAGGGCTGTCAACGAGCCTTCTAAATCTTCAACTTTCTTCACAGTCTCCAAATACTTCTTTTCCAATTCACGCAAATACGGGCTTGAAGACAAATCGGGAGATTCGTTAGTTGCTGAACGCCTGTTTCTGGTTTTATGCAAAAGATATTTAATTCGTTGTTGAGCCTCGCTATTTTCTTCCTGCCAACGAATGTTTGATTGCGTCCAACGCGCGTTCAAGTATTCCGTATATTTCTGTATTGGAAAAATATCTCGTTAGTTGTTTAATTTAATTCATATTCATACGGCATACTATAGTATTAAGCATTGAACTTTACTCACTTCCATGTCCTCAATCTCAGTCTCACAAAGTCTGCTGCTGAATCGAAGTTCCACCACTTTGGCAAAGTAGTATGAAAAAATACGCTTGATGTCATTAAACGTGATGGTCATTCGTGATGCCGATGGCGTGATGTTGATTGCAGTCTGTTCAATTTTAAATACACATACAGTTATCAATTGACGGTTTCCTTAACAAAGTGCACTAATTAACGTATAACTAAAATCCAAAACTGTCTTACTTGTCCAAGTATCAAATCTCTTGAGTATTCCACCGGCTCTTTTCCGCAAATGATTTCATTTTTGTACTCAATGAATGAATCAATTATTTCAACTGCTTCTTCAAGTTCGTACACCTTCTTTTCTTGCAAATGCAGCTCATCATCAGTGCACTGTTTATCGTTTTCCTGCAAATTTCATTAAAATAATCCAAAATTACAATATAAGCTAGCATTATGTTATTAATTCTAATTATTATTTGTATAGGAAGTTGATGACAGGATCGGATCAACAATGTGACCTTGACCTTACCTTTGAATAATACTCCTTCACTAATGTTCTTCTTTCATCCACAAGACCAGTTCTCGTATTACGTAGGTCTGTAATATCGTCTTTTGCCAAAGCACAAAAATCCACAGCTTGCATCTGAATATATATTGCAAAAATTAGAACTTGCCATTCAAACCGAACATTCATCCTGAACTATACGAAAAAACGAACCGTGCTCTGGAAAGTAGTTCCAGATTCAGAATTCTTCATGGCATTTGTACTTCCGTGGGCGGTTATAACTGGTTTAAGGCAAAGAGGATCAGCAATGTGCTCCGAAGAGTCCTTTAGGCTCATTCGAACTTGATGAATAAGATCTCTGAGTGACATTACAGTGGCTTCCGGAGCTGGAGAAACAGTTACTTCTTCCTGCAACTGCTGTTCCGTGTCATCCCTAGGTCGCTTATCCCCTGCAGTCTGAAAGTTCATTTGATTGTTCGTAATAGGAGATTCCACATAAATATGGTGATATGTTTCTAGAAAATGCATAGAAATCGAAATCATACCGATAAGGCTATAATACTCTCCAATTCGTAAAGGCACATGTTAATTCGAGCATCATACGACATTGCTTTCACATCCGGTTTGATTCGTTCAGCTCGAGCGAAAACTTCATCATCTGACTTACAGATAAGTTTCTTTGTCGTATCGACAGCACCATTATTAGTTGACGACTTCGGTTCTTCCAATTTCCCATTGTTTTTTTCTTCTGCGGACATCAATGTCAACTGTAAATTGTCTCTGTTGTATTTCTTCCCGTAGTCGATCATCTGCGTCTGTTCCATGGCGAGACTCTCGTATGGTGGCAGTGGAATCTCCAAATATTCTTGAATTCGCAACCGCCCGGGATGGTCATCATAATCCGAATCAGGCTTAGGCTCCGGCTTAAGTGAAGGAGGTCCATACAGTTCCAGTCCATATGCTTCCCTTATGTACCTGGCTTGAATGTGAGTTTCTTTTTTGCACTTTTTTTCACACGTTTCAACTTCAGCAATTCGACTGTCGACAACATTTGTGAAGTCATCTGCGATTTGTTGAACATCCGCATCGCTATCATTGTCATAATTAACGTCGAAATCCTCATCTGAGGGATCTGAGTCACTGAGACCATTTATGAATTGAGAATAATCTAGGTCTTCCGTTGACATAGTACTACGATAAGTATTATCCATAGTTTCTGAATCGTAGTCTTCGTTGTCAATTGGTATCTGGTTTTCTACCTGCGATTGTTGCTGCTGTTGCTGCGGCTGTTGTTGTTGTTGTTGTTGTTGCTGCTGCTGCTGCTGCAACTCTTTTTGTTGTTTTTCATGCTCATGGAATTGACGAAGCTGTTCTTGTTGTTCAGGAAAGAACGCCGGGTAGCAGTTTCCAAATGTAGGATTAAAACGAGTAAAGCATGCCGCAATTTCCTCTTTAAGCATCATATACTCTGATACTTGGGCCTTCATTTCATCAGGTACCGCAGAATAAAAATTCGCCTGAAAATATATCAGAAGTTCTTCAGCGAGAACTGCTAAACCCCAAAGTTGAAATGCAGTGTAGCAGCACCTAAACCAGAAAAAAACACAATTCATCTTTTCAATGCCAATCAAAAAAGCACATCGAATTATTTTCAAAAAATACTAAAATTTAATTATGGAATCATTCTTATCACTTGATAGGGTCAGTTCGATTCGAAGTCGGCGGTGACATCTTTAATATTGGACGGTAAAGTGGGTCGGCAGGATACACTCCTTCAATCATAGGAATCATCCCTTGGTAATATGGCAAGTTTTTCCAGTATTGAGGCCCCAGCTCCGTTTTTGGGGAATTAGTTGAATTTTCAAACATTTCAACGTGCATCCTGGGGAAAGCATTGAATACTGAAGGTCCCATCATTCGACTTTGATGTAGGACTACAGGATGCCCGTACTGCGCCCCATTATTGTTCCTTCCTGTTATCAAATCAGTACAATATTTTTTGATTAATCTCATCAAGACATATTCAAAAAAAACGAAGCAACCATAAACAACTTCGAAAAAATTTATTAATCACGCAAGTCATTTCAACTACGTATTCAATATACTGGAAATTTAAAATGAAATTATATGTTAAACTGTTTCACAAATCGTGTCAGAATCACAACCTATATTTCACAATAGCGCCCAATGATCCAATGCAAAAGCTACACCAACATTAGTCAAAATTTCATAAAAATATCTCATAAAAAATTCCTCATTGAACAACTATTCATAATCCATTCCAAAAACTTGCTCTTTTAATTTCAGTTACGTAACAAATGAATATAAAGTGTAACAATTCCATTCATAACATTGTAATTCAAGAATTCGGAGAGCATACCACCAGTCATCTTTAAGGCCTCCTGTTACGGTTCACAAAAAATTAACTAGAAGGATCAAAAGTTAGTAAAACTGGTTACTAAACGTCAAGTTAGTGAGTGTTTGGATAACCAAATTATCGTTGAGAAAATCGTCCTCAATCGGTAAATGAAAGTTTAAAAAAAATGAACGAGATAACTTGGTTTATTTCCATCTCCTCCTCCAACAAGCAAAGGACTGAGTGACTGCTTGTGATTGTCCGTCCTGGCTTAGGCCTAGGCCTCAAAAGCATTTCACACAGCATTGTATGGTACGATCGCATGCTGGTCCCATAGCATAGGAAATAACGGGAAAAGACACAGAAGAAGATGGGCAGAAGCCTCATTTTGACTTTCCGCACCAAACAGCATGGGCACGGAATGGCAATGGCACATGATAATACTTTTTCATTTTTCTACAAAAACCCCAATGGAAATTAAAGCATTAAAAAAACGGTGTCTATTTCATTACTCAGAGACCGGCAACTTAAGTTTATAAGAACTGCTTAAATAATTAATTAATAATTTGATAGAAAACCTCAAAATAAGTTTATAATAAATTGAGTTTTTTCGTCATTTTTCAACTGTACTTTTCAAAATAAGCAGCAAAAGTGAGTTTTTGAGGTTTTCTTGTGGAACTACTACACTTATAAACGCCTTACAAGCGTTTTTAATGAACAGTTTGTTTGAAGCTGAAAGATTTTTCTAAGGTTTCACTATTTTATTCTGTATGAAGGCTTGTTTCCTTGAGAGAGCCGCCTGAACGCCAGTTTTGATTTCATGCCTTCAACTCACTTTACAAATAATGTCAAATTGTCAAAAAGGGTCAACGCAATTCTTTCTGAAAGTGTAAATGCGGCAAATATACGGAAGAATTGAATGTTTTTCCGAAAAAGTGCCAAAATAAGTACATAATAATTTCATGCCCCCCAAATAAGTGCAACTTTATTACAAGTCCAAAAATGCACAAATAATTAAAATAATTTGAAATAATTTGATGCCAAACGACTCCAAATGTCCCAAAACATGAAAATACAAAGTGTCAGAATGATCCAAGGATCCTTGAAAAAAATGGTTTATCATTATCGTACTTATCCGGTCTCTAAATCATTATTACATTACCTAGTGTGCCTAGTGGTTAATGCCCAGTTGAGTTTACGTCTTAGGTAGACGAGGACGAGTACGAGACAAACAAAAAAGTGGAATTACAATTATTATAGTAAAAAGCGTGCTTTCTTTTCCCAATTTCCATCCCAAAAGTTCCAACTTTTCCAACAACGCAACAGAAAATTCATTTGGATTGCATGTGAGTGAGTGAGGGAGCACGAGCACTATTGAGCTTTGGGCACTCAGTCTTCGTCGAGATGTGAAGGAGGTCAGAGCTCTCGTGTACTTGAGCTGCTCTGGCGTCTCAATCTCAATATAGCTTTTTTTTTATTTTCTGATAAATATAAGTATTCACATTGAAAAGGAAGTGAGACAAATTCAGTTAATAGTCAAATTGTTTAAAAAGTGCAAATTAAAGTTGAAATCAGGAATCGTAAATGAAACGACGAGAACCAGACGAGACAAGAATCAGATGTTGGTTGACAACGACAATCGCTAAAAAGGTAATTTTCGGATTTCTTATTTTGAATAGACATGACAACAAAATGAGAGTCAAAACAATTATTTTTATTATGGTAGACATTTTTTTAAAATTGAGTTTCGTCGTGTATACTCGAAATGCTTCTGTTTTTTGTATTTTTTGTATTGTCATGTCAATTTGTTTATGAGATTTTCGGATTTCTATAAATGTATTTTTCGTGTTCAGTTTTATAAGAATTTAAAGTTACAGGCTTTGTGTTTGGTTTGATTGAGAGTTGATTGAAATTAAATGAAATGATGTTGGTTTTCATCGAGGACGGAATTATTAGTTGTAGTATATCCGAGAAAGGAATGGGAATTCGGAGAGAAAGAGAATGTCGGGGTTTACTATGTGAGAGCAATCCGGGTGATTTCGAGTATCGATTAATCGATTCACTTCTCAGGACGGATTATCTGCCAAATGGAAACTGTGTTATGTTCTCTATTCTCTTTATTTACTATGATATTTCACTGCCGAACCTTACCCTTCAAAATTTTGAGGTGCTGAATGAAAAAAAAGATAAGAAAAAAAAGATGAAGGATGACATGATTAGAAAAGATTAGACCTCCAGGCGGGATGATGTCGGGCGTCCCGACCAATTTTTGGAAACTTTGTTCATTTCGCTTGTTCAAAACTGATTGAATTGTATTAGTCGAAATTAGGAGAAGAACAATAAAATAGTATGAGCAGTTTCATCCAAAAGTGCCGTTTCCACTAAATAAGATTAGGTAATGGATACCGTTTTCCGTTACTTTATACACTTTGTATATCGTGAAATCGAATTATTTCCTTATTCAATTTGGAAGCTCTATCGGTCTTTGCTAAATTGCTAATTCAGTCTTTCTTATCTGTCTGTCCGTCCCTTCTTACTCCTTTCACCATCCGTTGCTGTTGAGTCTTCAAAATACCTAGTCACATTTTAACGTCAACTCACATATTTGAACATGGTCTCATCATCATCATTCATTCAAACTTTTCAGAATGGAAATTACCTCGAAAAAAAATGATTTTTTGCGTTCTTGACATTTAAGATGCTACGGGTGCTTGCTCTGTGTTGTACTGCTGCTGCTGTGCTCAGATTCACCGTCTGTCTTTAGTGTTGAGATTCCGATGCATTGCATAAATATTGATTTTGCCACGCTGTGTTGTTTATACGTGTTGAATTATCATTTTCCCCCTGAGAAGATGAAAGAAAGTGTGACCGGGCATTTTCATTTGGTGCCTGACCTGACATTCAGTCCTATTCTCATAACTGTGAATCATTGACAAGGAATGTAAGCAGAACAAGGGCAATTAACAAGGATTTTTATATGATGAAATGGTGTATACACGAATCTTAAGGAAATGACTTCACTTGTTCAATATCACATGCTCGCTAATACTTCTACATTTTGGTCAACCTGAAAACGAACTCGTGGTCTACTCGAAAGCAATGACGATAACATGATGAGAAACCGGAAGGGATTCTGTTTTTGTGGTCATTGCAGTTATCTGCAGAAAAACCGCACTTTTATTGTTGCTATAACTATAGCGACCAATCACCCTCGTCGTCTTTATCATCTCTTTCGTCATGTGTCGCATTATGTGCGCGTGTCGTATGCTTTGATAACCGTAGTGCAGTCGCAGTGCACGGGTAAATCCCCTTTGTGTGATAATGTGATAAACAATTATGTAGTTTGATGTAGTAAGTTAACACAATTGGTCGGTAGCCTACTGAACTACTGATCAAGTGATTTTTTTGTGTTGTAGTGACGTGCATTGTATTGTTCAATAACTCCACATTAACATCCACATTAGTCTGAATTTTTTACTTCTGTGATTTGTTGATTGTTACTACACGCGATTACACGTGATTACATCATTAATTTATGCTCTCGTTTGCTCTTGTTAAGCTAAAGAGCGTTGCATAGGGTTCATTTGACTTAGATTTTTTCCCTGAATTTTATTATGTATGTATGTATCCAGTCGCACTAAATATTTACAGTTTTCATTGGTATGTAGGAAGAAAGGCATCAACTTAGTCTAAGCTGTACTCCCATAGTATAAGTCCAAAAAGATATACAACTTTTGCAAAATTGACTTTCTGAGTATGCTGGCTTTAACATAAATATGTCGATTTCGGCTGTAATTAGACAGAAACTATACTCTAGTACTCTGCTCTGCATGACGTCAATCGAATAATACGTAGAATATTTGGTGTGTTATGCAAAAATAAACGAGGTAATTTAGTCGGAAAGCGACTCCTTGTAAAATTTCTAAAGGACTACATGATTAATTTCGCTGTATTGGCAGGTGAAATCGCACACAAAATACAAAACGTTCATAGCTTTGGATAAAAGCAGGAAATTTTGATTGAAAATGAATTTGCAAATGTTACTTGAAAAGTTTTGTTACTGCAAGCTTCAATGGGATTTCCGTTTGTTCAAGGTGAATTTTTTGCAAAATTAAGAATAACTGCTATTTTTATAGCTGATAGGTTTTTGGTTTTTGTTTGCAGGTTAATTATGATATCGAATGTAATTGGAATTTGTCAAGGCTATTGCTTAAAGCTTTGGCAGTCGCGTGCATTCCGCTTTCAGCCGTTCGACACTTTAGTGTAGTCTATCAAGTGCTAGGCACATGTGTGCACAGTGCACTTGTAACAGGATTCGCCGTATAGCCGAACACATTTGTTAAAGTGAGTTAGGCAAGTTTAGGCTCAACTCAAGTTAGTAGTGCTGCGTGCTCAAGCCTCACATGTCACACGTCAAGGTCACATAGTAGTGACTGACCCACTGATAAATCAGGATAACACAACAAGTCGCAGGCTTTTATTGCTATTAGTATTAACTGCTCATTATCTACATGGCAATCGCATTTTCATTTCATCCCAGTATGAGCTGAAACAAAAAATGTGTACGCGTAGTTTTAACTTACGCAATGTGTATAATTTCGTGTGAGTCTGATTTTGTGAGGTGAGAGTTTGCCTGTAGTGAAATTTTGTGAAAAATGTGTACTTTTGTTTTGCTCGTTATTTTTGAATTTTGTTTTTATTTTTCGTGTCTAGTCACTGTGAGACAGTCACCTAAAATTTTGGTTGTGGGCAGAGAGTACTTTCGACACGTCCACACTGCAAAAGTTTTAGAAGCAGAGAGAGGAAATGAAAACGGAAGTCCTCGGAGATTTCTTGGCAATTTTCCTTGCTGCTTCGATGTCCAAGTATAGCAAGCTGTGCATACAGCAATTTTTGTACAACACAAGACCAAGACCCTTTTTGGTACTATATATAGACCCTTTTTCAACGTTAAAAAAGACCGGACAGCTACCGACTAGCGACTGACTTTCACAAACTTCTTTCCTTTTAACACCCGTCCGTGCAATGCTTGCTAAAACGTTTCCTTACTCTTCAGAAGATGGATGCTAGATGCTATATTCAGAATTCATGTTAGTATCATTTGCACTTAAACTCACCAGCTCACTCAGTCCTGAGTTGTCCTGAGAACAAGAAAGATAGAAAGATACAGGGTTGAGATACTCAGACTTTTGAAACTGTAAGTGAGTTTGCTTTGTAGTAACCTTTGACCGTATCAACAGTATTTTCATGTCCAGGTATTATTATTTGAGTAGAATTTTTCCATTAAAGCGATCGTTCTTCGTTCTCAAGTGAGTGCCATGCCTGTCTGGAGCTCGCCTGATGCAATTAATTATGTATCGATTACCACTTGAGCTGAGGTACAAACATGAAACGGAATGCGGTTTCATTTTTATCTATAACAAAATGTGTTTCCTCTTGTTTTTTACGGGATTCTGCCGTTTTTCTGTTACCCGCCTGGTTGTTCCTGTCTAGTTTGCCCACTTCATCTTGACACACATTATTGGGCCTTACCCCAGGCCCAAAATTTCACCATTCACTTAAATCTATTTTTGTCCGCGTCGAATTGTACGTCACGAGTTTGTTTATTATATGAGGCTCTGTTCAGTCTGTTCCTAAGCACGTAAACCTTGACCTGTAATCTGATTATAATCAAAATAATCATCCAATAACATCTGCAAACGTTGTGCTCAAAATTAATGTAACATTTTATAATTGTAATCTCAGTGGTTTGCTGTTTTTGTTTTTTACAGTACATTCCGCAACGGAATAATACAAGAAAAATGCAGCACTAATATTTTTAAGTGTTGATCATCACGATCGTTATGGCGTTGTCCTCCAGAAGCGCTTCCGGAGATCTGAAAGTCAAGTCGTCGACGTCGACTCTGGAAATGACTTCATTAACCAGAAGTGTTAAGTTGACTGGACCGATGAGTCGATTCTGTGACTACTTCATCATCTGTGGTTTGGACTACAACTCTGGACTAGAAGTTTTGCAATCGTACGAGATTGATGGCACAAGTAAGTTCACAAATGACTCAATGAGTACTTTGCAAAGTCAATTTTGTAATGTTGTACCTGTCTGCTCTATTTCTCTGCGGGTGTAAGTACCATACTAGAATATACTTGGCTGATATGATGAGGAATTAGATATACTCATTTGTCACATTCACATGTGAATCCATGTACAATGGAACAATGACCCCTCGATGTTCATTTTCATCCCAAACCAAAAGAACAAACACTTTTCCTTTTGCTCATTTTTTCTGGCGCCAATCTTAAGTCAATCTTCCGAAAGTTGCAATTTTTTTGTGTATCGACTTCGACCTTTTGAGTTATTAGTTTTAGGCAGTTGAAGACGATTTTCGAATACTACCATTGCGTATGTGTTTTTTGCCTTATCGTAGACTGAAAGTGCTTATTAATATTTACAAACCGAAACAAAATGATGTCTGGCCTTTGTTGTAATCAGTTGATCTGAAGTTTTGTTTGAAAGAAACGGTATGGTTTGCCCTAAATTTCCTCCTGGTGTACTAGTCTTTGCTTTGCTTTGGCGAAGTCATCTTGGCGTCCAAAGCATCTTGCCATGCTGGCTTCCTTAGTCTTTTTTATGTAGTTATACTATGAAAAGTGAAAACATTTTGCGTTCGTTGTGCGTGGTGAGTCCAAAAAGTCTCAATTGCCTCACACATTTTTTCTCTCATGGTTCAAAGCGCCGCTTTACCACGCCTGAGTTGATCTTTTACACATTTCTGAATTTGACTTCTCAGTTTTAGTATTTGCCTGCAATCTAATTTTTGTAGTGTTCCAAATTCACCACGTCTATGGCTCGTGCAATTCAAAATTTAAATCATCAAAGAGTCATTTTTGACTTGACCTGTGAGAATATATGACTGTGAAAATGACGTCATCAGTATACGACCAAGCAATATTACGCGATGGTTCTTGACAATAAGGATGAGGTAGAAGAGAAGGTTTGGTCTGTAAATTTTAATGCGAAATTTACATGCGATGTGTAGGTCTGTCTGCTGCATACACCTTCATTCGTTTGGATAAAAGTCGTCGTACTGTAAAGAAGAGTACCAAAGAACTGTGTCCCGTTAATACAAGAGAACGAGACATGCACGTTTTTACTCAGAGTTTAGTTCCTCGTTCTTCGTTTCGTTTGGAGATATTCTTGTCCTTGTTGGGAATTGGGCTGTAGCTCCTCCGTACTAAAGTGTCGTGCCCATTTGACTATAATACCGTTTTTTGACAAACCATTATGTATTTGACAAGCTTCTTGAGCGTAAACATGAGATAAATTGTTTGGGCAGGGGGATTACATTTTTTCATTACATTGATGTCCTCGCGTCGTCGTCGTCGTGTACATTCGAGTTTTTACTGTCGAAATAATATTCTTCAGGAACAGCAAAATCATAGACGGTCATGCCATGTCTTTGATTTTAAATGTTTTTGCTGTATTTTTCAATTTGCTCTTGATAATTTGATTTATTTTTTCGAAGTCTTGATGATATGGACGAAGGGAGATGTGGCCGTTACTATGGTCTTCTGGGTTCCTTTATATCACTCACGCATGTCGTTTTGTTTACTTGTGTAAACACACTTGTGTGTATTATACTAATTATACACATAGATGCCTGAAAAAAATCACCGGTTGGAATTTCCGTTTGAGCAGCCGTTTGGAAACATTTGTCTTTTGAGGTTATTCAGGTTATGTGCATTTAAGTACAATAGTACAATGCAATCGAAATTCGATTTACGGGATGCAGATGCAGTAATTCTTTTAAATTCTGGCGTCACGTGCCACTTTTCCATACAGAAGATAGTATGTAGCGGGTAAGAGTTCCGTATTTCTATAATGAAACTATATGCGTAGGTTATTATTGGGTTAATGAATCTCCAAGGATATTGAAAAAGATAGAAAAATGAATCGTCAGACAAAGATTATAAGATGTAATATAAGGGCAAGACAGAGTTAGGGAGATGACACAAGATTTCATTTTCATCTGCATCTGTGTGCGAGGAACACAGATTCGATTCGATCGGTTGGTCCTTTTACATGGAAAGAATATTTGACACATGAAACGAAACAGATGCTCAAAACTGTTTGTTTGAAATGAATACACTCGCGTCGTCTCGTCCAAGTCGAAGTCGTCTCGTTCTTGTTATTTTGTTTTGTACAAGCACAGCTGCGGAGATTCCTTTCCTCACTGTCGTTTACTCGTATAATGTCCCCCTTCTTCCTTTCTGTCTTGGCTCTTGCCCTCTTGCACACATCCTTACGGGTTTCAGAAAGATGCTGTAGATATTTCAAGAAAGATGGTCAATTATATTGCCATCTTATGTGCATCGTGCCATGGGACGTTTGACTTTTGTCAGATCGCACATACATATACCTCAAACAAGAAGTATGGAATTTATTGAACATGCAAGAAACTATGGTAGTTGAAATAATTTGCAAAAAAAGCTCTGGTTTCCTGTTTGGAACCACTTTGCAAGGCAATTTCAAACCTAAAATCCTCCAACTGCGTAGAGAATGAGCGTTCAACCTTTTAGTTTTCCGTATCCTAATCCCGTGACATCTTAAATGGGATTCATGTGATGCTATAAAAATACCAATTTGAGAAGCTTATCAACAGCACTTTGGAGACGATACAAAATGACGAAACCAAAATCGACAATGTTTGCATCGCATCTCATGGCTCCTTGATTTTTTTTCTTAACTTGATCTTTGCCATTACAATATTTGTAATGTTTTTCAAGTTTTTATTATCACGATGGTTTTTTAATCACGATCCTTCCGTTTATGCTGCTCTGGAATTCCCATACTATTTTATGCGTTTGAATCTGACACATTTTTTACTTCCTTTGCGACGTTGAAAGATAATTTTGATTTCATATGCGTCATTGATTTTTTTTCTGTTTTAATCAGTAAGTAAATATACTTTTCTAAATATAACAAATGTCTATAACAAAGACATAGTTTTTCCCATTTAACAGCAAACATTTTGCCACACAACTCTGGGTTACAGTTTTGTTGCTCAAAAATTGTATTTTTCAATCGAATGTGGCATGAAATGATATGTACATTTTTATTGTTCGTTTGACGTCCTTTTGTCCCAGTGTAAAAACTCGTTAAAGTTGTCGACAAATGTTCTGCGCTTCTTTTTGTGTGATTAGAAAAACTCAACGAAGCGTGTGTTTGCTTTTCCCTGTTCCTGTGAACCTTTATAATGACTTTCCTCTTGAAAGGATTCGACCATTTGTGTCTTGTGTTATTTGTGTCCTTGTGGTCCATGCCGAGACTGCGTGAAGTTTCTTATTCTTCCACTATGGAAGGATCATTTGGTTGTTTTTTTAGTTTGGACATGGACGATGCTGTTAACATGTTTTCGTATGTTTGATTGTATAGGTGAAGTTTCAAACTGCACGCCTCTGGAACGGTCATACAAACCAAAGATTCTTGCCCACTATCCTGAAAATGTCTCATGGAATCCATTTGATCAAGATGCTGTTAGGAATGTAAGTTCTTATCGAAACTCATAAGTAGGATGTTGCATGGGTCCTTGATTCAACCATTCAAAGGTGACCTTGAGAACGTTGTTGACCGCATCTTAATAACTTGTTCACAGCTCTGTTTGCCAAGCGGTCTTCAATTTCGCACTCAGAAGCACCCGCTGGATCCTTGTTTCCATTCTTTTGTCATTACTCGGGAAAATGGATCGAGAACCTTCGGGTGCAGTTATGTTTTCTACGAGGAAGTGAAGAGTAAACACGTCACATCTGCCATTCAAACATTACAGGTAACATGTGATAACTTAACGAAATTTCCTAAGTAGTTAATTATACGTCATCTACGTAATCTTATTCATTTTGGTTTGGTGTTTGGTTAGGCTATGCATCTGACGGAACTGTCAAGTGCGAAACACTATCACACACGAGGAACTCAGAGTCGCAACATAAGGAATGCAGATGCTCGCATGCACAATCATCACCACAATTCACAAATGCATCACCAACCCCATCAACAACGGCAAGCTGGAAGGGCTCAGTTCTTAGTTTCGGATGATAACAATACTCGTTCCTTGCCCAGACACTTTAAATTGGCAGCACACAAACAACAAGCGCTGATGGCGCAGAGCTTCTATGACGCTTCCAAGGATTGTCTGTATGTGTCCAAAGCCATCGCCTTAATTTTCCCATTGCCTTATATTCAAGCTGGCCACCATTTCCTTGTCGGTCTCTACGAGTGAGCTTTTTTTCATAATCAATCATTCATTTTATTTAATTTATATAGTTAAGTTTGTCATCAAACATTGAATTTATTTTATTGGGAAACGTAGGTACCTTCGGTTACGAAATGATGACAACATAAGTTTAGAGAGCTTCGTGTACCATTTTCTGTACCAAGTTCCGTTACCACTGCAAGGGAGAAGCGTTCGAATGTCTCATTTTGGAAATACGATCACATGCCCACGACCGAAATCGATTGAACTCCCCGTCTTGGATTACTTTTTAGCAGATTTGTTCCAACTTTTAGATCTTGACTCGGTTTTGCAGCTTTTTACTTGCGTCCTCCTTGAAAACCAAGTTCTTCTCTACTCAAAAGGTTTGTTTGTTAAACATTCAAATTTTGATCTCGGAAATTGTTGTTGTGATTTAGGTAATAAATAAAACGAACGCATTGCAGAGCTGTTTCATCTGATGCTCGTTGCGGAATGTATCACGACTGTGCTGTTTCCCTTTCTATGGCAACATGTGTACGTTCCAATTTTACCTTCAACCTTACATCATTTTCTGGACGCTCCTGTACCTTTCATTATGGGTCTCCATGCGCCTGGAGAATGCAAAGATAGCATTCCGTGCGAAGCGAACGTGTGTTTCGTGGACATTGACAACAATTTTGTGCAAGTCCCAGAAGATTTACCAACTTTTCCCCAAAAGGCTGAGTTTATTGATGAGCTGGCACAGATTCTTAAAAAGTTCAACGTGACTCTTAAGAATACCAAAAAACACACGTAAGTTGATCGATTCCAACGGGGATCAATTTTTGTAGATGTCCCATCGTGATAATTCATTTTAACAGTTTATGCGATTTTGTCATAGGAAGGTAATGAATAATCGAAGTTCCCCATTTCGAATGCGACGAGGAGGTCGAGGCAGGAAAAATTCTTGGTCACATGATTCAGACTCGGGAATGTCAAGTAATGAAGAGTCATTGTCATTAAATGGATCTCAAGGAAACATTGCTTCCTCATCAACAACGAAATGCACGTTCGCCCATGCGCATGTATCCCATTTGCATGAGACAGGACGAATCTTGTCTGTTGCTGGTTCGAAAATCCCGTTTGACGAATTAGAATGCAATTCGGATGCTGCAGGAGACTTTTTAACCAAGGACGACGTATACCTTCGCAATCTCAAGCTGAACAACTCCATTCGAGAAATCTTTTTTAACCGTTTTGTTCATATGTTTTCATCGTATGAACATTTTCTCATTCAGTCAGATCAGGTGAGACGAATGTCGGTTTAGTTTTTAATGGCTTCTTAAAAAAGAAGTTCAAATTGCCATAATTTGGATAATTTTTGAAATTGTCAACACAGGACCCGAGCCGACTTTTAATACACAACTTTGACAAAGCGACGTTTTTGTCGGATCAACCTGATCAAAACCTTCCGTTCCTCTCCAGGTTCATAGAAACTCAAATGTTCGCCACGCTTATTGATCGAAAAATTGTATCTCTTGGTGGAGAAATGGATCCTAACTTAGCAATTTTTGAACAACGAATTAAAGATTTACGGTAATTGAAATTTTGAATGCATGCGAACTGCGAACCTAATTATCATTTCATTTTATTATCATTTTCTTAGTAAACAATTTTAAGCTTAAAGTTGGTTGATTCTCAATTTTGTTTAGAAACATGTACGGGGAAAGTCTCGTTCGAACTCCTTCATATGAACCTTGTAGCACGATTAAGGAGACCGAACAAACACTGGAGAAAAGATTCCTCAATCCTGATTTCATTGCTCCGCCAGTATCTGAAGTGGGTGACGAGCAGGTTTCTGTCATTTATGACATGTCCACTGGAGCATTTCCTATATTGAATGGACTTCTCTTGAATTCTAGCCCTGTAGATTCCAGGTCTCCAGTCTCTTGTATTATGTACCTTATTAATTACAATTTTTAATCTAATCACTGTCAACTAACAGTTAAACAAACTTTTCAGAATTGTCATTGGAGGGGACGGAAGCACGAACGAAGTCGTGATTCAGGAAATGTCTTTGCCACCAACCAACAACGAGGTTCCTTCACTAAGAAGTGTGTTTCATCCAAAGGAAACAAATTCCAGTCCAGCATCCATCGCTCAAGCCAATTGGGAGTTTGTTAAGCAACTTTTACAGGTCACAGCAATTTCGCCAAAGACATTTCATGCATTGTTTCATTTTGAGTTTTAATAATTTATCAAAAAAATTTAATTCTATTTTAAAGGAATGCAAAACGAAGACAAAACGAATGTTGGTTGAAAAGATGGGGGCGGAAGCAGCAGCCCTCGGTCACGGAGAAGTGTCGCTGATTGGTATCGAAGAGAATACTTTGGTAGCCAGTCTTTGTGATCTCTTGGAACGGATTTGGGCTCATGGTATTCACGTGAAACCCAAAGGGAAGAGCCCTTTGTGGAATTTCCTCACGAATTACCAAGAATCTGAAGCTTGCAAGGACTCATCAAAGCCCATCGATCCTCAGTTCTTGACTCCAGGTAATTTTATTTCAGTGTTCATTATAATACATTTTCGTTGCGTTGTCTGCGAAACTCATAATTGAAATGTGCAATACAGCTTTGAGTAGGCTTTGGATTTGCTCTGGTTCCTAAATGTTTGTAAATTTACGTTACAATTATCTTTGCAATTAACATCAATGTGATTTTCTCATGATCATCTCCTGTAATCTCCCTACAAATCTTTCTTTCTGTGTCATTCATGCAGCTTTGGCTTGGTGTATTCTCCGGAAGAGATTAGACAGTACGAAAACAATTTATTAATTCTCAATTTTATGTGACTACCAGACTAAAAAAACGAAGCTCAAATTTCATTCTTTCACAATTTCTTTAACACTTTCTGCAACCTGCCTAAAAATTATTAAACTGAAATACTTTATTATAGCAGTAAAAAGAAAGATTGTTTTTGGTTTGGTTAAAAAAGCAAAATTCTGGGCATTTTCGTTTAGCCAATAGAAGACAAAGTAGAAAAGATAAATTTAGTTTACCGGAACTCGTGTCAGCTGTGAAAATGAGGGATTTGAGCTTGGTTTCGTCGTATTTAGCAAAGGCAAAGATGGGTAAGAAAGACTTTCATAAAAATAGCAACTACTATAGTCAATTCAAAGAAATGTTGATGTTTTTATGTCTGGATGTTGTTTAAAAAACTTTCCATGTTAGCTGTTGATTTTGTAACTGGGTTTAGAATAAGATTAAAATGTAGTTTCCTGTGACGCCGCAGATTTGTCCGCTATGGCCATGGAATTGAATCTGAACGTGTCATCACCCCCAGCAAATACAACAAAGGAAGCGAGGCGATCTCCTGAAAAGCGAGAACGTCGATCCAGAGCTATTGAGCTTCCGACTCTCAAGCATCTTCCAATTTCCATTGCTTTTGACATGAGGTTTGTGGCCTAACAAATTTTTATTTTAAAAATTGTGTTTTGTCATAGACTAAATGACTCAATTTAAAATTTTTTGTAAATGTAGGAATATTCAAGGAATCTCTGAGATTAAAACGGATATTGGGTACGCACGCGCTTGGGTGCGACTTTCACTGGAAAAGAAAGTGTTGTCGAAACATTTACGAGCTTTGCTGTCAGACGATGAACTGTTGCGAGGTTGCTACAAAAGAACGGCCTTCCTTAGGTCAGAAGAAGAAAAGGATCAGTTTTTGTACCATTTGCTGACCTTGAATGCAGTCGATTACTACTGTTTCACGAATACGTACACAAACATTGGTATACTCAAAATGAACTTTGAAATTAGTTAAAATTCTGAAAATCAATTTTAATTTAAATACTATTTCTTGGAATGTTTACAGTTCTGCCGTACAGAATATTAATTTATCCATCAAAAAGATTTAACATTTCCACTACAACAGCGAACGTTTGGATCAGTGTTTGCGGAACTTTGGGGGAAACTGCGCCGTTGGCTGTTCCAAAGAACTCTTTGGAATTTTGTTTTCAGGTATGATAGCTTTCAAAAACTGTTTTAAATGAGAATTTAGATTATTAATTTTGAATTTGTTTGTCACAGCACAAAAATCTTGGTTTATTATCCACATTGCACATTGGGCATGACAACAGCGGAGTGTCCCCAAAATGGATTGTCGACTATGTCATTGTCCGAAATGAAATGACTGGGCAAATCATCAAATTTCCATGTGGACGATGGCTTGGACGGGATATTGACGATGGGTCAACCGAAAGGTTGCTGGTTGGAGAGCCATTTTACCAGTCGGATCAATCGCTTCCTCCTGAATGTCGATTGAAAACTCCACCTCGAGCTCGAAGTCCTAGTGTTCCTCGGAGATCTTACGAATCCCGGATGAGTATTTCTGAGATTCAGCAGTTCTTAGGTGAGCTGTTCGAATAAATTAATGTGTTTATATTAAGATGAAAATTTTTCTAACACGAAAGCCGACATTTGAGGAAAAAATCGTATACATTTCTGGGAATCACTTGACAAACATGATAAAAGCATATAATCCGGGGCGGTTTTGTATACTAACTAAGCATACTATTTATTACTTACAGCTTTGCAAGTTCAAATGTGCGACGTAATTTTTCAGTAGTGAGCTGATTGTGGGCAAAAAAGGAAGCCCTTGAACAAATTCAAAGCCTTGTATTAGTATATGTGCACATGTGTGTTTTTTTGAAGGATCTCTTGGGAGAAAGAGAAAAGAGAAGTATTGAATTTATTTCTTTGTCACGTAGTATCGAAGAGTAGGCCTACGAGCCTTTTTTCGCGTTTCGTTTTCCACTTTCGAAAAAAGGATTCGATTCGTTCAAGTTTCATGGATTAGCAAGCAAGGAAGCATTCCCGCTATTCCGAATTTAATATTTACTCTGCTTGAGTTGCTGCTGCTGCTCCTCACCCCAAACGTGTTTGGTTACCTTTGATTTCCAATAAGACGGCATGGAATCAAAAGACTGTTTTTCTTCTCAGGTCTCCGTGTCCGTGCACAAGCCACGAGTCACAAGTCTTCTCGTTCTCCGTCTAGTACTACTTCGGCATCCTTTTTATTATGGATTCACGATCTTTATTTGTGAATCTCTCTTTTTCCACGTTATTTGACTTTTAAACCTCGCACTCGCTCGATTGCTCGAAGCTCTTTTTTGTACTCTTCGCGTCTTAATGACGATCATCATATTGAACTGGGAAAGTGCCATCGATTACGTGAGCTGAATTCCTCATCATATTACATTTTAAGCTTCTTTTTCTTCGCTTATCTCAAAAGATGAATAGTCGCGATCTCGCGATCCACAGCAGTTCACCGTCCAACATTTTTACTCTTTTTCTCATCGTCTTGCCCGTATGAATGAAATGAATGTATTCATTTTGAAACGAGCGGAAAAAAATCTACCTCCCAGTTATTCACTCTTTTTGGGAGAAATTTTTAATGAGATTGTTTGAAAGTGAGTTTTGATTTTTTTAATTTCAGGTGACGCCGTGAACAACATCGTGAAGTATTTCTACAAGAGCGACAAAGAGCGAGGAAGTTTGACCGTGCTACTATGTGGAGAAGCGGGTTTGGTCACCGCGCTGGAACAAGTCTTCCTCTACGGATTCAAATCGAGTCGTTTGTTTGGAAAGAACTTTTACATCTGGGATTACTTTGGTATGCATACTTTTAAGGGCGAAAAAGAGGAAAACTCACCCAACTCTTTCTTGTCCACACACACACCACAGTTTCAGCAGTTTTGGAGCTTCATAAGTCATTTCCACTCCACTTACCCACTTTAGTCAACTCGGTTTTGGGATACTTTTGCATATGGAAGGAAGCAAAGGAATGATGGAAATCTCCAAAAATCTTCGGTCTTGGGTTTTTCTTTCTTTCCTGTTTGTATTATGTTTGCTGTCACTTTGACTTCAACGAGCTTGACTTTCGCTTCTGCCACTATGACATCATAGTCCTTTCGCGTCCCTTTCAAGAAAACTTGTGATGATGTGACCAAAACTTTTTTCTCGCGCTCATTTACTGTTCCTCGTCACTCATGCAAAGTATGTGTTTGTTTGTATGTGTCTGGCATGGCCTACACACACACTCTCTCTCTCTCACTCTTCAAGAATTCCGATTTTTTTGCATAATTTTCTTTCTTCTTTCTTTCTACTTTTCATCCTCCTCTTCTCAGCAAATGAAAGCGGATCACTTTCATTTTCACTTTTCCTTCTCACTTTCAATTTATTTTTAAACCTCTGTCCGCTCTAAAAACCAAAGAAAAACCAAAAGTTGAAATTGAAATGTCAGAGTATTCAAATAAAACCTAGCTGATGGACTTCGGACATCATTGGACCCATTTATTTTATTTGGAATGACTTTTTCTAAAACAACTTTTGTTTTTTTTTCAGTGCGAGTGAAAAGCTTCTTTGAAACAGTTCTCAATGATGCATTGGAAAATATCGCTTCAGCGGAGGACGGCGATGGGTTTCATGAGCAAATCGCGTCGATGAACTCCTATTGCGAACTCATTCTGAAGATTAATTCGTTTGCAGAGTCTTTGGGCAAAGACGGAAAGTTGCAACTCTTCATTTGCCTTTGTGCAAGGTCCGAACAGGACGTTTTTGAACGAACTTTTTTATGCATATAGAATTACTTTGCAAATTAAATTGGCCATTACTACAAAAGTTTGTATTTTGTGTACAGGGAACATCTGCTTCATCGTCTACCAGCCGATATGGCAAATTGCCCAATCACAGCACAGATGTATGAAGAGCAATCGTTCTTGCGTGATGCAGAACTCCTGTCATATTTGGTCCAGGTGTTGGAAGCCTTGGACGATTTTGACATTGTTTTGGAGCATTCACTCACAAAGGGAATTGAATAATTCATTATTGATTGCTAAGCGCTTGATGAGCATTTCATCCTCCAGTTAGTTTTTCATATAATATTTTAAAATCCTGGAGTCTAGAAATAAATCGGCGCAAAATTTCTTACTCGGAAACGAAAAAACTGACGTTTGAAAATAAATCTCGACAATTGAAGTTAAGTTTAATATACTTAATTTTTAGGAAGTCATTAATTATTATTTTTTACTTGTGGTAATCAATAATTTAAGTTATTGATCTGTTCAATTTTTCGAATCTTGTCGTCTTCGTCGTCACTTCAACGGCTGCTGTTGCTGTCATATTTTTTGACCCAGTTATACACAAAAATCAATTTTTCCTGTGATAGATAGTGATTAGTTTTGTCATATATGTTCTCTTCGCAATTTGTCAGTTGCGACGTTTGTCAAAATTTATTCCACCTTTTTGTGTGATTTTTGTAGTGTACTTTGCAATGCTACTTTGAAGATCATCTGTACCTTCTACGTCATATGAGACTGCGTAGTTTTGTTATAAACATTATTTCATTCAGAAATTTTGTTTTCCGTTCGCAGTCAAGCCATATTAAAATGGGTTTTACGTCATTTTGTAAAAGTCAGATGTTAAATTTTTAAGAAAAAATCTTCTGTGACTATCAAATTATTAAAATGTTACCAACTTTTGTGAGTCGTTTTAGTAATGTTGAATTCGTGGTGGTGATTATGTACTTTCCTTATTATGCTGGATCAGAAAGATGTCTAGAAATATTGCAACGATAAGAACGTAAAACTAATACAATATTCATAATTACCAATTAAAAATGTGAGCAAGGTTTTTCCAAAAATTATGCACCTTCTACGGAACTGGAAGTCTTATGAGTGCATTTACATAGAACGTCAGCATCGAGCTTGACGTTGTCAATTGTAATAACATTCAACTTACCAGAATTTGAAAGGAAAGGTTAACTAATTATTCTAAACTAAATGTGAATGTAAATTAGAATTAGAATTTCGACTGTCACTATTTAGAATTGGAAGCTGTTTTCAGTGATAGGAGCAAAATTAAATAACATTCTTCGTCCGTGTCCAAATAGTATAGTAGTACATTGTACAACGCAAAACACAACTCTAAATAACCACGTTTTTTGCAGCAAAAGTGCACAAAATTGTAATAATTAGTTGTGGAAATATAAAGAAAATCATTTTTTGAAGGAGGAGATTTATATTTGCAGTAGAAAACTACGACCCGAAATCTGATTTTTAATCACAATTAAAAGTAATTATAACGAATTTTATTAATTTGAATTGCGTAAAAACAAGGACTCATAAAAGTATAATAAATCAAAGTAGGCGAAATGAAAATTTCTTTTCTTGTTGCTTTTAATTTATGACAGTAATTTTGGTTAATTTTTGATTCTCACGCATCGCATCAAAAAGAGATCGCATTCTCATGTCAATGGATCATGAGAATGCGAAAGTGAATAGGAAGAAATGCGTTCCCTTTTTCTATTGCAGTTTGTGTGTTTGCTGTCTGCAGTCGTCTTCTCGTGTTCATTCCTACACCCACAAACAAAAGTAAACGGAAAGAGAAGGAGAAAGCTTGTGAATTATGCAAAAACCGAAAGTTTTTGGCTCGTCTTGTTTGTGTGTTGAAGCTTCTTGCTCTCTTCTTGTTCTTACTATCTTCAGTCTCTTCATTAGGGCATTATGTTACGTAATTACTAGTGTATTCGCTTACTTAACGAACGAAACCCCGACGACCAGGACTACATTTTTCCAACTTGCTCGGGAGCATCCAGCACGGCATTGTCTTCGGTCAACAATGCTATTTCATATTTCAAAACTACAAAAACTGCAAGGACAACAGTTGTGCGAAGCAGTGAGATGCGGTCAAAAAAAGGCCAAAATGGTGCGAACGTCAGCAATAGTTTTTTGCGTATGGCATCAGAGCATAAACGACGGAATTTTTTGCTTTAGCCTCACTTTTCCTAAACCAACGTATTTGAGATGCGTCGACGAAGCAGAAGCTAAAGAGCGTTTTTGGGAGAATTTCTGTTCGACGGTAGGAGTAGTTTCAAAAGTTGAAGGTGGTCGTGTCTTGTCGTGTCTTCTGGGCATGTGGAACAGCATTTCTTTTGGAGACAAGAACGAAAAAGCAAGGAGCAAAAAGTTGTAGCACCTTGAAAGAGGAAATGGGCTTTTGTGGCACTTCCTCGCGGAAAGGAAAAGGGGCGTCCGACTCAGCAGGTTACGAAGAAAACCCGAGGACAAACCCAATAAAGTTGTGTGAGTCGCGGGAATTCACTTATTGAAAGGGTACGTTTCGTTCTGGAGCGTCTTCCTCTCCCTGTCTCCGACCTGTCACATTCCAGATAACTACATTTTCACCTTTCCCTTCAGCTTCTATCCGTCTTTTCCCTCTTTCTCTCTCCCTACGACCCGGCACACTCCGCAGCACTCGTCGTCTTCCTGCTAATAAACACTTTGCGACGTCGACGACGCTTCCTTTTCTCTCTGTGTTAGCATCTTTTGACCCTTCTGCTCCAATCCATCTCAACAGCACTGCCTGACAGGTGCGAAACTGTCGACGCTGCGCTTTTCCATCCAAAACCTACAAAACACGATTAACAAACACGCGTTCCACAGTTCCACAGTTCCACTTCTTCTCTTGGTTATCCTTTCTGTTTCATATTGCTACGCGTTTCACACTGGTTTTATCAAAAGCAAGTTGCCAAAATGTATAAGTAACGAAACATTTTTCTTTGTGAGCCAGAATGTAAAGTGAAAAAAACAAATTCTATGATGTTATGATTGTCAGATGAGAAGAAAACTGATAGAATTTTCCTGGAAAGAAGAAAATATCCCTTGACACCATTTTTGCTGAATCGGGTTCGAGTTTATTCGGTTTCTTTTTGGTATAAAGGGACCAAGAATGTTCATAATAAGCTTATATAGTAATGAATGATGGAAGGAGGCTGCTCTACTGACATCAGTTCAGAGTACTGCAGGGACATCGTATGCCCATTTTGGCCATTTTTCGTTCTCGTTCATGATTGTCCCTTATGGTCTCAATTGAGTACCTTGCCCATTTCCTCAATGATAATTCTCGTAAAAAGAAACGATGTAAAAAATGTAAATGGACTTTCTCCGTTTGCTTCGGTATGCAACAAAAAGCGTATGCATGGAAACTAGCCGTATTTTCTCGCACAAAAAGGTGATTTTACTTACACTTACTAGCCATTCTTTTACGGCATCTTTGCCCATTCTTCTTGTTCCCGGGTCTTTTTTTCCTTAACTTTCCTTCCTTTCCTCTTTTTTCGTGGGAGTTAGTCCACGTGCGTGCCCATCTTCCTTTTTCCCATCGAAAGGTATTACTTCTACAGCGAATAATGTATGCAATTTTTCCCACGCGACCAAGTATGTGTTTCTCTATGCCCCCTTCAAAAACACGCTTTCCCTCCACAAAGCTAGTTATATTTCTAAAAAGTAAACGATTTTGTGTCTTTCCCTAACAAGCATGAATCATATTTTCAAAGTTTCCAAATAAATAAAATTCCTTTCTTCACACGTGCATTTTTTTTATACGACAAACAACATGAAACACTTGTAAATTTATTTATTGTTTAAATTTCAAATTTGCATTGTCAATCAATATTCTTAGATTTTTCCCTTGGTTTTGTCTCAACACGCCCCGCAAAAATTGGCAACAACATTCTTTAGGTTTAATTGTACATTAGTTATGTGTATAATGTAACAAACAAATTTTTTGCAATTTTTAAAAAATACTAATTAAACTAGTATTTTTTATAGTATTCCCAGTTTTTGCTTTTAAGGTGGTCTCCGATCTTTTAATGTTTTTTTTTTCATTTAGTACACATCTCATGGTAATAATTTGTTGTAGTAAATTGAATTTGATTGTGACTTTTAACAATTTTGAAGCCATAATGTTAACACTTACATTTTTAAAATGACACATCATTTTCTAAACAACAACAATTTATAATTTTATAGTAAGTACATCAAATAAGAATGTCCAAAATACTGTGACATTCAAAAATTCCACAGGACAATATAATTTTTTTGCAAATTTTTGTTCTGTTGAAAATGCATTTTAATTGTGTAGTATTTTGTATTGACAAGAAAGCAATAATATTTTGTACACGCGTCTTTTTTAAATAATTTTTTCTTTAGCATTTGTTTTGATTTTCCAGTATTACAAACATATTTTTGTTTGATAATTTGACATTTTTAAAATTGGCATTTAAAGAAAGATAAGAATGAACTGAATTATGGTTTTCACTTTTATTAACAATTTGTAACATTAATGTATAAGTTGTACGATCACTTTTTTTCTAGAACTAATTTTTTTTCTCTTTTCTCTACAACTGTTTACTGATTTGAATGATGATTTTGATGATAGAGAAATGACAAACGAATGACAACGTCATGCACATTGATAATGACAATAACGAGATGTTAATGTGACACCATATCTGACAGTCAGAAGTCAAGGGTCACATGAGGATTGTCATCATCCGGCGTAATGACATTATATCTGACAAGGTACATCGAGTCACAGTCACAAACACAACCTGGTAAAATCTGTGCATCGGATTTTCAGATTTGTTTGACAAATCCTTCACTTCGAAAACAGTAGATTCCACCTTGTTTTTACAATAATATTCACAAAGAAAGCACAAAATACTGATGACGTCACAGCAAATGTTTATCAATCTCTTTCTAAACACGAAAATCGCACAACAATTTCAAAAAATGGAAATCTGCTCACATGTCTACATGAAGCACGAATTTTTTCATTCGTTTCCAACTTTAGCTTTTTAAAAATCAATAGTAAAGCGAAGCTGCACATTCAACATTTTTCATACTTTTATCTTACGCAAACAAGTAAATTGCAATAATTTTGCACATGTGCATTAATATTTTGGAGCATGGAATTACAAAAGATTAGGAAAAAATGAAGAAAATTAATGGAAACGACGGAATGTGGACCATGAAAGCAGACTGACCTTGAGTAAAATCACGTCGCTTGAGATGTTTCACAAATTCACAGCGCGCGTTGTGGTCCAGGAGGAAATCGGGATGAAAGTCTACAACAAAGCAATTGAACAACCCCAAATGTAAATGCCTAAAAACCAAAGTGTTCCCGAGAGTGGGTTTGGTTTCGGTCGAATGGCTGAAGTGGTCATTTGTGAAAAGAGGATTTTGATTAGTACGAGATTTGTCCTCCCTTGTCATGTTCAACGAGAACAAATAGTTGTTGGATGTGAAATCGTACTTTCAACTCCGATTTTCCGCGTAATTTGGGAAATTTCAGCAATTTGAACACAAAAGAGTTCTATTTTTGTTTGAGCACGTTTGCATTGTAGGGAATTATTTAATAATAGCTGGAAATTATTAAATAGCACTGCATCATTTTCCATTTGCTATGAATGAGTAACAAAGAAGAGACACGAAGGAGATGATGAGGACAAAACAACCAGTTTGACACGGGGTATTTTAATGGGCTCTGTGCTCCACTGACAAAGCTGTTTGTGATGTTGAAGTGATGAACCTTTCGAACCCGGGTTCAATTTGGCTGAGAGGTCGAACGCTCTCACGGTTAATTAAAACATCGAAATGGAAATGAAATCACGGTCGGGAAAATAGGAGGGAGGACCAGCAAAGTCAAACTCATTGCCTCTTTCGCCTCCTCGACAAAAGTGAATCTCCCTTCCAGAATTTTCCCGACTGTTCTGCCCATTTTCTCCTAGTGCTTATTGAAATCCTCAATCCTCCTATTATTGTGAAAATCCCGATCAGTTGTATATAGTAAATTTAAAACCAAAAATATATGGAAGTAAGGTATACACATAAAAAAGCAGCGAAATGGAACACTGAAATTTGGAAATGAGATGATGCGATGATAACGTGTCGAAGTGAGAATGAACCACAAAAGGCTTTTACACTTTTGGAATTGAGCCGTATCCAATTTCAATCAATTTCCATCCATTCCCTTTCATGCTAATTGCATTTCATCTTCATCTCTTGAGAACGTTGCTTCTCATCTCTCACACCTCCTTCAACACCTTTCTCCATTTCCATGAATCTAAATCATATTCTGTCCATTTTGTCATACACAGCGTCCTTTTGATAAAAATTTCTCACCAGCTCAAAATCAGAAATCGAAGCTTTAAACAATGATACTGCAGAAAAAGTTTCAACGAAGAAACTATTACGTTCAAGCCATGTAATTGTTGTTGTGATTGTTGTGATTGTTACTGTTGTTCGGGTTTTTCAGAATGGATTTGAGTTGCTGTTGATGATGTTGGACATTGTTTGAATTACCCTGCTGCTGGAAATCAAGAGCACGTTGTTGCTCAATAGAAATATTGTTGGATGACATGTTCATTGCTGAAGGAAGTCCCATGGCCATGGCCATTGCTTGAGCACCTGGAACTGCTGGTCCATGGCGCCCTTCGTTATCATTTTCTGCAGGATTCTGAAACCCCTGTGCACCGGCAGCGGCAGCTGCTGCCGCGGCTGCAACAGCTGCAGCAGACGATTGGCCATTTTGAAGATGCGAGCTCATTCTTAAAAGCTCCTTTTGTAAGAGACGGTATTCGTGGAGAAAGCTGGCGAGTTGAGTTGAGTGGTAATGCGGGTCAGTTCCTCGGAGTGCAAGTGTCCCGCCTGCATTTGTCCTTGGCTGAGAAGTTGACGGTGCTGTCATCATCATTAGACTCTGGTTATCATGTGCTGGAGAAGTTGGCATGGACATCCGTTGTGGAACTGGTGGCAATCCGCTCATACTGTTGTTGCCACTGTTATAAGCAGCAGACTGATCTTGTGACGAAATCGACAACACCGGGTAATTCAACTGACTAGCCAATGGACGATTCGCCGCTGAGTATTGTGAACTGTACGGAGACTCGTTGCTGCTGTTACTCATCATAGAATATCCGGATGTAAACAGTTTTTCAGATGATTGCGGCAACAGCGGGCTTTGTGACTCTGAATTCATCCTTCTGTGAAAATAATTGCTCCCTGAAGTCTGCTGTCGTCTGTAAAAATGAAAAACACACTGTATAACTACAGTATGTATACATTTTAATTTTACCCCCTTCCCCAAAGTCCAACTTTAATAATTATTCTCAGTTTTCTATTCACGTTCGTAAAAAAGCGGAACAAAACGTTGCGACTGCGTTGCATGAATTTTGATGAATAAAAAACTGACTTGACAAGTTTGGGAGGCCTGCGAGGCCTGATGGGACTTTGAATAATCAAAATATAGGAATGTAAAGTACTACATTACGAAATGAGCATATTCGCAACTTTGAAAGAACCAAAAGGAAGTTGCAGAACAAAGTTTACGATTTCACTATTAATAAATTCTTGGGAGATTGTGTCTTAGCAATTCTTCATATCTTCTGGATGAAATTATACAATTATACTGTATATACTCCACCACATTCTTAGCAAAAGGGAAGAGGAGTATATATTTCGGTGTGGGGGAGGGACAGAAGAAGATGCTGGAGAAGAGTACAAGAAGAAGACGACGAAGAAAGGAGAAGACGAAGAGGAAGAAGAAACAGAAGACGAGAAGACGTTGGCATAATAGTTCAGTTAGCGAAAGCAAACAAGACTGCGGCCCAGTGTAATTAACTCGGCTTTGTTAGACAAGTCTAGTAAAGTCAAGTCAAGTCAAGTGTGTCTTCAGGGACGCAGTTCTGTTCAAAACTCTGTTGAGGAGCCTCCAGACTTTTTCATGCTGCGTACCCCATTTCCAAGTGATAATGCTGAAACATTTTCGGTGGTATAGATCCGCCGTGACCCGGAAAAAAGAAAAAGAGGTCACGTCGTGCGACGCCCGACCCGGGAGGTTTGTGCATGTATCGAATCCTCCTCGTATCTCAAAGTAACAAGTTGAGACTCTGAGATTTTGGACAATTCTAATTCTCTGTCTCTCGCTCCTCGTTCGACTCTCCTTTCCTTGGGAGAAAATGCAAGTGGGATGGCAATGAGCGGACGACGACGACGGCACGGCTTATCTACCTTTCTCCTCTGCTTCGCTCTTCTCTTCTTCGGATAGAAAATGACACGGAATGAGACTCACGGGCCATTCTCCCTTCATCGGATGACTTATCGCATTAAATTAATTGACGGCCTGTGAGTCGGTCTGGAAGACAAATGCTGGCGCATGTATTCAACTAATTATTATCTCCACCACTGCCAAAACCCGAAAGGCCTGCTTTCTGTAATACCCATCCTGTTCACTTCCCATTACACAGTGTGCAAACTACCACTACTCTCTACCTGGTCAGCAATATATAGCTTAATAGCGTTTATATCCGAAACATCAAGTCCCGAAAAGAAAGGGCCATTTCCAAACTATTCTAAAGTCGGCAAGTCTCTATGGGACTTTTGCTGATTTGCATGTTGGTCTTGCAACCAAAAACAAACTGAACCCAAACTTTCTCTTTTCAATGAGTTATCCGCTCCACATGGGTCTACGAGCACCGAAAACGGGAGCGAAATACCTAATAATAATAATAATAAAATAACCGTGTCTCGGAAAGATACAATTGTATGAACAGTTAGAGACCATAATTTTCATACATTCGTTCAAATTCATTAAAACTAATGTCATGAGTCATGTGTAATAAATGTGTGCTCAAACGAACAAACATTAATGATATATCGCTTTATTTAAAAAATAATTTTGAGGAAATGGAATAGCAGAGGATTCGTAGGAGGATGAGAAAAAAGGAAGGGGAGAAAGATGGTTTTTTGTCAGAGATTGTCGTCCCAGAAGAGCCATGGACGTCGTGAAATTTGTTGTCACATAAGGGAAATCCTCAAAAACTGTTATGGTTTCGTATCGGAGACGACTTCACAGGCGGTCCAGAACATTTTGGTCCATTGCATTTGGACAAGGCGCAGTAGTGTGGCCCATGTGGCTCGCATTATCAATCTCAATTGTCTCAGGAATGCTACGACGGCGACTGAAACATTGGCGAATAAGTGAAGAAATACGAGATCACTCTGCCGTGACGATGGCTTTCGAATTGCGCCTTTAATCTCTAGTCCTCTGGGCCACTTTCTCCTCTATTCTATGTTCCAGATAATATCCTTACTTTTCCTTTCTTCTCATGGTCTCCTCTCCAACATCCCCAGAATTATAGTGAGAAACAACAACTTCTTCTCTGTCCTGATTTCCTTTTTATTCTGAGGTAATAAAAAAAGATTCGTCTCAAAATGTAATGTTGGTCAGTTTCAGCTTCTCAGGTTTGTTCCAGCAAAATTTGAGAATCAGAAAGTGGTGTTTTCACCATCATGACCATGAAGATGGCGGTATAACAATGACAATGACCACAACGATGACGACGGCTCAATGCACACACACGAAACACATGAGCTTAATAGTCGCGAAATAACATGGCTGTAAATGTGTCTTGGACAATTACAACGACTCCCTTGTCCACAAACCAGAAAGAGATTTAGATTTCCCTTATTGCGTACAGACTCCAGAAAATATAACAGTAACGGTTTTACGCTTTTCCAGTCATTCTGTCCTCACACGAAACTTCATACTGAAGAGAACTTAGTATAAATGTTCATTTGCGGCCTTAGGTTATACTTAGTGGTTTTTTATGGTGCGTAGTTACATAATAATACTTGTCCGATTAATGGACCCGTGTTTAACCCACAGTGAGATTCTCGTTATTTTATAGGACAGAAAATAGGACAATGAACAGCGGGATTTTAAGATCGATGAAATGGAATACAGCAATTAAATGCCGCTTTTGTTCCGTTTTTGTATTGAAGCGGGTTTGGACTTTTGACTTGACATTGGCATGAGAAAAGAAAAATATCAAATGAAAGAAAAGACTCACGAGTCGTGATTGCGGTTGGCACGGGGTAAACTCGCAAAATCATTGGCCATCGATGACATGTTCTCGTCGATCAAATCGGGAAATACGGTACGGTCCCGTCCCGATGAAGCGGGTGACAACGTTTTGTTGTTGAGGTAGCCTCCCCCACTTGTGGATGTGCCTGGGCTCAGAGATCCTTCTGGTGATGATGTCATTAGTGGATGATTGTTTCCACCACCGCCGCCACGGGAGTATCCACCTCCACTTCCATTACTCCCACTTATCGGTACACTGTAGTCCAGGTCACGAAGCAATTTGTGTGTTGCATCGTCAGGATCCATTGTTGGAAGAGCTTTATAGTCTCTTCCTCCTGCCATTCTCAAGGAATCGATACTTCCTCCTCCGGAAATTCCCCCAGGCCCGACAGGTCCTCCGCCAAAGTGTGATTCTTGTTGTCCGCCACCTTGACCTCCACCGCCTCTTCGACCATTTAAATTGTTGGACGAATGATTGTTGCTGTGAGTGTGAACGTGGTTTGTATGATTATGGTGCATGGAAGCCACCGTCCCGCCCCCGTTCTGACCTGTTCCTACATGGTTAAGCTCCATCTTCTCTTCCGTTACCACTCGAGATGTCACATACCGACGTCGGCTTCCCAGCACCATACATATCACAAGAAGGCAAGCTCCCAATACTCCCACTCCCGCCAACAATCCACCGGTCAACATCAAACGACCTGTAATCAATATAAATGTATGCGTCAAGTTACAAATTCTATATCATTCATTTCATGTAGTATTGTTATCATCATTATCAGCACTCATTGTGACACAAAGGATGACATGTATCTCGGAGAAACCGAGAAGATCAGCATGAATTCCACAATAAATTGCGTATTGCTGAAACCGTTCGTTCACATAATAGGACTCCAACTTTAAACTATACACTTGTTACAATATTCAATGGGGGGAAGTGAATAAAGTGCTGTTTGTGTTGGTTTTGTTCTCGTTTTTGTTGAAGGGTGAAGAAAAAAATAAACTTTCGTCTTTGTAGAAGGGATGGTGAAGGGGATTTGTTCTTATTTCATATGTACTACTTCTTGGAGATTGCGTGGGAAAGATGAAGTACGAGTTTTTCAGTGTCCAGAAGAGTCTACAAGAGAAATATATAG
>JABASF010000197.1:0-56133 GCA_019776145.1 Harlomillsia oculata | reverse complement strand
TAATACGTATTACAACCTCGCCTCAGGCCATGTCTGCATTCTGGTAGCCACAACAAGTGACTCAAAAAGAGTGCCATATAGAACCACTTCCGAAAACGTAGCTCAAAAAAAATTTTTTTTACAATACTTTATACTACTTAAGTACTTTACTACTTACAACGTTAGGTCCTTTTTAGCTTTTTACTGATTTTACTACGTTACTAACTATACTGCTCAGAAAAACAACAAACTGAGTAAACTGAGTTTGAGTATTATACGACTTGCAAAAAGTAGGGAAACAATTGAGAGAGAGACCTCCTATAAAAAACCGAAAAGACTCACGCTACAATCCGAAAAGGAGGACAACGGGAGTTTTCCTCCGTGGAACTGGGGTATAAAGGGAAAGTAGAACTCTTCGGGCTGGTCATTGTGACTGTATCGATTTTTCCTTCCCCCGCTGCTACTCCTATGCTTTCCAGAGCCTAACCCAACTTTCGAGAGGAATTCGCCAAAATACCAGCATCATTCATCAGTAGTCAGTCGTCTCCCGAAAATATTTTTTTCTTCCCTAATGCAAAATGCAACTAAAAACTCTCATGATTCAATAAGAGAGAGCGTCTAGGAGCATTATGAAGGCATTATTGTTGAGAAATAACACACACAACTTCATTATGCATGCATAAGCGATGGCGTATGTGAAGCCAAGTGAGTTTGTGCTCATGTTTGGTGCATTGGCTGCTGCCTACGAACGTAACACCCCTTCGCTTCGCCGTTGGGTGAATGCCCTCGTGCGATGGGGTAATGCGAAACTGCGTTGCAATTTCGCACACTCACTGAGACTTGCTCTATGTTGTGTTGTCTCCTTTTGCCTTTCTATTCCTAATTTTTTTTACTATTATTTCAATCTTGTTAATCGCACAGAGTCCATGCTGAACAATTATTCAACATTTAATTCACCATATCAATTTCAGAAAATATTCATATAAAATTCGGCACGGAAAAATCTGTCCATGAAAAAAAACGTTTATTATGCAATTGCATGACTCAAAATTAAATCTTGGATTTTTTGGATTGAATCATCTAGCACACGTCGTATAGAACTAAAATTGCAAAATTTTAATTCAAAAGAAAAAAAAATTGATTTGGACATTTAATTCGTAAGGGAAGACCCAATGTCTCATCATCATCGTTGTTGTTTGGGATTGATGTGTTCTAACGTAATGTTATACCCCAGCCCAAAATTGCCAAATCGATTGCACACACAGACACACACACAACAAACAACACACACTCACATAACACACAGGCTCGAAAATGTTGCGGCACAAATATGCAAAATGCATAAATAACTAGTAGTAAATTATAGGATTTTGTTTTCGTACATTCCGAACGAGATGTGCAAGAGTTCATTATTTGCAAAATTATCGAATGAATTCTAATGTTAATTTTGCCTCATGACGTTTTGTCGGGGTACAGTGTTACATTAATCCGAGAATGAATGAATGCTGGAAATTGCGCACGGATAATTTTTGCATGCAAAATGGAAATGCATGAAAAATGAAGTAATTATTATATAAGATGCTAGATAATACCTTTAATAGATCCTGGTGAAGGTGTGGGTGACGAGGAAGGTGACGGTATATCAATAATTGCACTTTTTGTGGGCTGAGATGCCCAAATTTTCTCCCACATGTCCATGTTGACTAGGACTATGAGGGAATTTTCACTGGCTAATTGAGTGTTGTATTTTGAACCGACTCTCCGGGGCAAAATGGAAATGTTGGAGATTTTTTCCACACTCGCCGAGTGTTTATTTCCTACTGACACACTTTCCGACTTGAGCTACAATGGACTGGGCGTCCTGTTGGGGAGGTACAGGGACCGCCGCAGAAAAAGGGTTTGCCACTCTACTACTGCCAATCCTCCTCCGGTTCGTTCACTTTGCTTTCCTCCCTTCACACAACTGTTCACACAGACTCCACTACTGACTTCTTCGCCAGTCTTTTTCTTGTCACTACTTACTATACAAAACTGCTCAGTGCTCAACGTGCTCACTCAGTTTTCCTCGCTCCTCGTGTGCAATGTTTGTACGATTCATGCTATCCTAATGGCGAAAAAAGGGTTCTTGTTATGACCTTACTATCATGCTATTTGCTATTTACCTCAATGTCTCAAAGTCTTTCCTCTCCTTCTTTCACTCTGCATCAGATACCAAGATGATACGACATACACAACAGAAGAGTCTCTTCATATGACAACAAACGCAAAAGCCTTGTTCCTTTCTTCGTCTACACTCTTGCGCTGTACTCATAAGACTAAATGCAATTTGTAGCAAAAGCATCAACGAAAGAAACGCCAACAACGTTTCTTCTTCGCTTAACAGCGTCGTCGTCATCGTCGTGGACGACTCTCAAGAAGCAGTAAACGCAATGGCAAAAGCACTTGTCGTCATTCTACTACTCTTTGGCAAAAGTCTTCTCTTCACTCTTTCTCATGTGATGCTTTAGCTGTTCATGTGTTCAGTTACTCGTCGTTAATGCCATCCACTGACTGAAATCACCACTGCCAACTAAACTACCACTGCTTCATAGTCACAACTATGTAACAACAATCTTGATGTAATGGATTCGCAGTGGGAAGAGGCAATGGGGCTCAATGACCAGTTTCACGCAGGAAGACGACGTCATCAATGATGAGTCGACTTGGTTTTTTGGCTCCAATGAACGTTGATGACTACTTGGAACTTGGAAACGTCATTATGCCATTATTTTTACTATTATATACTTCAAACCAATAAACATTTTCACGCATAAACAAAAGAGACAATTTTGATTTCTGTAATAATCATTGCACACTGCTATTTTGATTTTCCCTTTGCTTTGTGAAGGAATGAAAAAAAATTGCAGAATCAATGAGTTGAAATAAAGCTAAAAGTGTGTCTTGTGTACATTTGGATAACTGGAGGATACTTATCATCTTCCTTTGAAGCTTATCATGTGGTGATGGTCGTGCGTGCCTTCAATGTTTGCTCGGCTCGAGATGAGCTACATTCATTCCAAGTGGACATTCATCCAGTCCACTTGAAAAAAAAGAGCTACACGTTTGTTTATTTTTATAATGTCCATGTAGAGTCTGTTGAAATTGCCTTGTGTATAGTGAGCAACGGGACATTTTATGACAATTAAACTTTACCTCTGTCAGATTACTCCGTAACAAAGATAGGATGTGAACAATGGCATGGACAATGGGTGGCTATCGACACCATCAGAGGAAATGGCTCGTAGTTCACACAGGGATTTGGATTTATATTATATTATATTACACTATTGTAAAGTAGTACTAAGCGAACAATTGCTCTTACATTGTTAGTCATGTTCCGATCTTATTGTCTAATTCATCCGTAATGCACAAAAATAATCCTTAATGCGCTTATACTACGTCATACAGTCAAAATGCCATAAAATGGCAACAAGCATCCCAAGTTCATTTCCCGACAGTTATAGATGCTTCCGACGAATTGTAGCGATATAATAGACCGAATCTTCCCACTTACAGAAGTACTACAGATTGTTGTGTAAAATGTTTCATTCTGATAGTACGTTGTACATAATTTACATAATGAGTACCTAAGCTATTCAAGCTTGCTAGTTTTTTTAGACTTGGAGTTCAATGTTTCAGTTAAAAAATGAGACTAAAACGTTTTTTTCAATTCCCGAGGCTAGGAAAACGTACTGTTTTTCAAAGGTAAAAGTCATCATTAGAGTTTATATTGTTGGAAGACAAACTTCACAAGGGTAAAATCTTATTGCGCACACTTTGCCTCTCAGTTTTTTGAAACTAAAGCTTATGTAACCTAACACAGCTCACCTACACAAGAAACACTAACATTACAACTGAATGAAGGACTTTTCCAATCTATCTGAAGCGTATAGCAATCAAAGTACGGCTATTTTGTCGTGTATAGCTGGTGTTTTTTTCAAAAGTACGATTTATCATTAGCATTCCATAAGGGCAAACCAAACCGCCTTATGGTTTATGCCCACCTGAGAAATTCTTACACAAAAAAATCATGTAATAAGCACTTCTAGGAGCGTTTGTCCCGTGGTGTGTGTAGGATTCATACTTGCGTCGTCGTTGAGATCTGAACATTGCATCGTCTTCATTGTTGTTTGTAACATAATATTGTTATGGCATAAAGTGCTGGTCAAGCTTGCACACACAAGTGTAGGGTACTGCGGGCAATTCTCTCGGTACCTTTGATATTCATATAATCGAGATTTATCATGCTTGTACTTTAGTACGTATGTAAAAGGCTGTTCGTTATCAGTTAAGACCGTCTGAGAGGAACTGAAAAGATAGACAAGAAAGACTGAAATCCACAGCGGGACAAACACAAGACACACAAGAGCTGAATCAGACTTTTTGGCCTGGGGGCTCCTGCGAACTTGGGCTAACAAAGAGTTGAAGAACCCGTTATAACTACCGTACGTAGTAGACGAAGAAGAAGAGAAGAAGAAGAAAACGTTCGAGTGCAACACGAAGGAAAGGTTCATCTTTTTAAACATGCTGCAGGGCAAAAAAATTCCAAAAGTAACGGGAGTTGCTCCCTGCCTACTAACACCAGAAAGACATGGCACACAACATAACACACTGGTTACATCTCATGGACTCAACTACCTTCTGTAAAACGATGAGAGAAAGATGCAAAGACACGCCGTTTCTCTTTTGGGTACTCCGTGTCCGTCCCACGTTGGCATTTTTTGGACTTTGCTTTTGCTCAACATCAAGTCCATGTCGGAGTTCTTGTCTATTTACTCACGTTTTGTCTCTATGTGCAAATTTATCCTTCATTCCTTTTGCCTTTCTTACCCTAATTTGCTCAACAAATTGCTCACAAAGTGAGTCGACGAAAATTCCTTATAAAGCGGTCATCATGTACTAGCATATGAGACATGCGACATCCTTCGTCACTTTGCCAAGACACCTGACACCTTATAAAATGACCTTCTTGTGGATACACTGACATGATTTCCTGACAGTTTGGGACATATCACGCAATATTCATCTCTACTCTCTACGCACTGCTCCGATGATTAATTTCGTAATTACATCAACTTTAATCCCATCTCACACAAGGGTAATTTTCAATTAACCTTAAAGTTTAGTTTTTTTTTCAAGTTCAAGTTCAAGTAAAAATTATTCAATTACCATGATCAAGTCAACTTAAACACTTAAATCAAAATATAGTACATTCACCTAATTGATAATTCAGCAGAATTTTACTCAGAACACAAGCATAAAGTTCTAATACAAAGAATATAATGGTTCTTAAGGTTCATTGTCACGCTATGTCACGAGGCATTTTTCGTCACTTCCTATGTTTACTTCAAGAGAAAAGGGCTAACGTTTGCGCGAAATTCGCTTGAAAAACAATAAGGAACCAAACAAATCTAAACCCATCCGCGTAAGCAAAATGCTTCTCTAAATACTAGGAACTCAAACATACATTTTGACCACAAAAACTCTAGTGTACAATTCACAATTGTTCAATATGTCAAATGTCAACAGTTAAATTAACAAAATGTCAAGCGTGAAAATGCAAAAGCCTTCTCGCCTATAAGTCATTGTGGTGAGCACACGTGCTCATAAAAGTCAACCGAAAACAAAGTGATAACCGCGGGACGATAATCTTATCTGTCACCTCATGCACATGAGTTCTTCAACTTGCCTAAAATTAAAGTCATTTGGCCACGTTTGAATAAAAAAAAGACAACAACAAGAGTACGAGCTTTCAGCCTTAGTACCAACCTATCGTATAAAATACGGAGGACGGGAGCTCAACGGCACTTTGGTACTTGATGATTATGCAACAAGAGCACAAATAACTTACTCGTCTTTATTTATAAACATGAACTTGGTGAACTTTCTCACTTCCAAAAAATTTGCATAATATGATTCCTTCGCCTTCCTTGCGTTGTCCTTAAATTTTTTTTTGCCGACAGACAAAAAGACAAAAGGCAAACCTTTTTTTTAAAATGATGATCCATCTTGTCATTATCATATTTCCTTTTTCGTCTCACAAGAACGTTAGTTTGGCCTGACAGACGGCATCAAAAATGCAAGGTTTGATGTACTCATATATAAAAAGCTCGTAAAATATGATCAAGTTCATCATCATTTTGAAAATTGAATTTTTCGCAATCGCATCCCTTCCTTTGATGAAACGTGAGGAAAATCCAGAGGAATGACATGGGGAATGAAAGAGGGAAAAAGGATGATTTGGAAGAAGAAACTGGATAAATAAATAAAAAAAATGTGTAGCAGAAGCAGCGTTCAGAAAAAAGAAAGAGCTCTGGAGCTGGATAAAAATGAAGTGGAGTTTGGTGATGCGTTTGGATCGTCCTTGCTAAGGCCAGGAGAATTACTGAGACGAAGAGTAACGGGATCTCGGTCGTTCACCTCGGGACAAGCAACACACAGCACAGTTGCCAGCTTCCCAAAGCCCCACTGTCCAATTAAGCCGTCCGACACACCTGGACGAGCTCCATTCCTTCAAACCACAATTAGGTATGCAGACTCTCACAATTCTACTTGTATTAAGTCTCATTTCCAAGGACCCAAGGGTCTTCAGACCCCTTCAAAAAAAATATCCAAAACTCAACACATGCACATGACTCTTTCAATATGGGAGTGTAAGAGGATGTGGCAACGCACACCAAGATCGATAATGACATAACTCAAACGTATACGGAGGATAGAGGCATAGGGCACACACACACACTACACACACAACATGCCCGTTATACGACCGCCAATGCTTCTCCTATGTCGTGGAAAGGCACAACTTCCGCGGTGTATTGCCCTCGCGAATTTCTCCCTACGCCCCGACCCGATAATACCCGTGGAAGTTAAAACCGTCATGGTAAAAGCACCGAAAAGTATCAAAAAAAATTTTTTTTTCAAAAACATCTCATACAAAACATGAATACAACACTTTACCTCGGATAGTACTCGGCATCCTCGCATCATCCTCTACAAATCCACTGTCACAAAAAATTTTCTGATGTGCAGAATATGCTTATAGTTAGTATATTTTTCAAAAAATTCCAAAAAAGAAAACTCCTCCTGCTTTCCCCAATAAACAACGCTTATACAAAAATTTTTTGTCCTTTTCCTTATGAACACTTGTATACTGATGAGGAATTTATGTTGTCCATAAACCCATTGTCTTTAAATGTAATTAAACACTTATTATTCAAAGCACCTCGTTTGATTGTCAGCTTACGAATGGTAGAGAAACGGTATACAAAAAATTCTCTCCAACAATCCGAATTTTTTTTTTAGACAATAAGGCCTTTAGATTTGTCAAGGGCCCAGCACTTAATAGCACAGGAAGGGCTTGATTCACCCTATACGCGATTTGCTTTTTAAAGGATTGGCATGAGATACACGCACTGAGCACAAAAGAGGAGAAAGAACCGCACGGGTTAAGGAGAACCGTGTGACTGAGGACGGAGTATTGAACTCGGATGAGCCAAACCTGAAGGGGATAACATAACTGTACTCTCTTCGCTTCTTCTCAGTTCTCGCTCTCCACTACTCGGCATTCTTCCGCCTCCAACAACACTCCGACGGCCACCAACACCACGCATAACAAGTCTTTCTTATATCATACACTAAAACGCAACATCAACATTGCCTTTTTGCATTTGCATCCAATGCCAAAATCCCATTATCATCATCAAAACCTCTTGTTCTGGCACTCCAGCCAACGCACTACTGACCCATCCATACTGACCTCCACCTCAAGTTTCAGCTTCTCAGTCCGTCCATTTGCCCTTCGTCCACCTCATTTCGCCAACAATCTCACTTCAACCAATCCCCAACAACAATCACACTTTTACAATAACAAGCTTGTATTAAAGTTAATGCAACTTGTGCAACATCCCCAGGATCATCTTCATTAATCCTATCAAATTCTCACCATTATATTACAGTATATAGTTATTTTTTATTTTTGTTTTTAATTGCACATCGTCCCCTTGTTACACAAGCTTTACAGTTTGAATCATCTCGTAAAATGAGAAATTACAATGTTCACAAATTTTTTAAAAATGTATTGCAAAAAAGCATGCTAGGGGCCAAGAAACAAATTGTGGTTTGGAATACCTATAGTTAGCAATTAGCATAATGCAAACAAATTAGTCGTATCAGTTGTATTAGAGAGGTCAAACGCCGTCCCTTTAAGATTTAGAGTAATTCAGATTAATCCACGTTTAGATTATAGCATTCAGGTTAGTCAAAGCTCGACAGCTCCACTCGACACACTCGAAAAAGCTCATTATTACATTTAGTAGAACAATTAAATCCTTATTCATGTTTTAATGCCATAGTCATTGTCAATGTCAATGCTACACGATGATACATCGTTACACTTCTATTCATTCGTGACTTTACGACATTGACATTGCTCATAAAATGCAATAATATGGGTCAAGATATCTAATAATAACAAGGATATAAAAACATGAAAAAAGTGCAGACGCAAAGCACTGTCACACTGTGCTCGATGCAAAATGCAATACGTGCTCATGTAATGCTTTACAATACATTTCTTACAATACCCATTATAGCATTATCTTTTCTGACGTTTGAGCTTGAGGAGTTCGAGTTCGACTTCCAAACTCGAGCAGTTGTACTCAAGATGAGATGGTTTCAACTTACAAGTGACAATGAGACGAGAGGACGAGACGATGACGATGATGAAACGTTCGCATAGTATACTTATAATGCTGATGATAGGTAAATTCATTGACTCGACAACTACTCGATTCGACTCGAATGTTGTTCTTGTATGCAACGGCGTGGCTTTTAATATAAAAGAGCTTGAGTGCAGCGTTTGTGAATAACTGTAAATTGTAAATCAGCGAGTCGTGGGCGATACGCGAAACTCGTAGTTTGCACACACGCTGCAGCTGCATTGCTGAGATTAAATAGAGTCATGCAAATGAAGTGATTACTCAATTGTTTCCAGAAAATCGCCAGACTCGTTTTATATGGAAAGTACCATGTTGTGGTCGGTTATTTTACTTTCTGAATGATACATGAATCATAAGGCAATTAGTTTCATGTTTATGGTATCAAAAACAGCAAAGGAATCAAATATGAAAAGACTATTTGCAAAAAATACTTTTCCTATAGAAATGTTCATGTTGGTTATAAATTCCGATGGAGCAATTTGAATTTTCGAATATTAAATTAACAAGTAATTACATTAATTACAGTTTGAAGCACATGAATGAGTAGTGATGTTAGTAAAAATGGGATTCGGTTTGTTTTTGGAAGCGCATTATTTTTAATTCCTGGTTTTTTATGAACAGTACATGAGGTACTTCAGTCTTTGTGAATACATAGAGAAGCTGTACAGAGTAAATAAACAACAATAGAAAGTATGTGTGGTATTAGTTTTGTTTTTTTGAAGTATAGTAGGAAACACGGATGTATTATCAATTTCATCAAATAATCAATCATCTTCCCATTGGACGCGTGAATTGTGCTTTGTCGTTGATGATTTTCCTGCTGATGGACCACTCATCGTCACGTCCAAAACAAGACGTTGAAATCCACCTTTATGAATCCCAGGAACCGGTCTGTAATAATTCGGGTGCTCATCGTCTTCCGGGTCATAGTCAGGGCCCTGTATTAAGTATTAATTGTAAAATAATTTATATTCGACCAGCAAAGCAATGGTTACAAATTAATTTAAAAATAACTTTTATACTTATAATTATTGAAATTCATTTTTATTATGATTATGTTTCATTCTTGATGACGTTGAATTTAGGAAGCAAACAGTAAGTTGAAAGAATCAACGAAAGTAAGACTTTGTGTACATCTTACTCTTACCTCTTCTATTTTTTCGTCTAAGAGTTTGAAAAAGTCTACTTGGCTTGCACTTGCTTCTCTAAAATATTCAAACAAAACGAACCATTTGAAACTATTATTTATTAATATTAAGACTTTGACATTAATGCTTGATAAATTGTGCAATGGAATGAGATTTCTATGAGACTCAAAAATTACGTTTGTGCGAGAAGAGGAACACAAAAGGGTGAATCACTTGTCAATGGGTCGGAAGATTTATTAATAGGATTGCGAACGGAAGAACCGATGAGTTGAATCCCATGCAAAAATTCAGAATTATTGGAATCATGATGATTGCTGTCGATCACATCTTTGCAGCATACTTGCCCTTCAGCCTTTTTTGATCGCCTTCGACATCTTCGAAAGAAGGGTCGAAGGTTCAGGTGACTACTGTTACATCCCATCCTTTCACAAGTCTGTGTCAATTAAAAAGGTTCATTTTGTTTATTGTTTTTTTAGATTATAGTAAGTCAAGTTTTGCCAATAATAATTATTGTCAACAGATTTTATTAATTATACAATACAATGGCTGAAATCGAAGAGACGACGAGTTCGCAAAGAATTATATGGACCTTTCACCCAACAAGAGCAGGTGCTTTATTGCATAGATTATAATTTTCAATCAAACGGAAAGAAATGATCCAAAATTTAAAAATTCTGTTTACGTAGACAAACTTTTATTGTTTCATTGCACTTTTTCCGACTGTGTCAATTTTACTGAAACTGCGCATGATTACTAACAATGCTTCTTTAAAATTGTCTTAAATAGTTTCGAACCATTATGAATTAATTGTAACTGAAATGCAAACGTTACCTAAGGATGGGCGAACTACGCGTTGGAATGTAGTTTCGACAACAATGTGCCGAAGAAACAACACGATGGACAACACGAAAATACGCCAATGACACAATCAGCTCAAAGCCTGAGTAGTGCCTTGACCAACCGGGGTTCGGAAATAAACACGACAGTCGCAATGGTTTTGTGCCATAATGCTTCAGATTTGCAATTCACAGTGCTGTACATTAAGGGGTGCGGAGATGTGGTTTGTTTGTATTGGGAAAATGCACTGAGTGACGAAGATGGCAGGTGCAATTATGTAATAAATGTTCACAACACGGTACCTCTTGTATTTCTGAAGGGAAGGAGTGAAAGTGGAAAGTGCTGCTCCTGGTAAAAACGGGAGACAAGCCCTATGGACGCGGGTGCTCTCGACTCCGGAGCCATTCTTGTCGCTGTGAATTCGGATTCGGAGGCAGAAAGGGAGAAGTGGAAGGAAGGTGCCACCATGGCATGGAACACACTTGTCAAACCACAACTTGTTGCTAAAAAGCGATCGATGGACCATTGCCCAAAGTACCCTCCTCTTCTTACCCGCATGCGTTCTCTCCAATGCTTGCATTGCATTTGCTTCAAAAAGTGAAGTCGACAGAGAGTGATCTTATTCTCGCCTCTCAAACGAACATTCAACGGTCCTCATCATCAACTTGTGAGCGACTCTATTTTCTCTTTTATACACTTTGTTTCTTTACACCCCAACTCTCAGCTATTCAGCTTTCTATTCAATTTCTCTACACAATCTTCAATTCACTATACAAACTGTTTCAATAGCCACTTCATTCCCTTTTCCTACTATTCCTAAAATGAATGAATTTTCCATTCCAAATTACAAATTCCCTCACTTTTGACTTTTTTTAAATCCTCGACTCTCTCTCTTTTAGCGCATTTCATACTTTGTTCTTTCTCCTATCTTAAAATCGACTTTGTTTCAGGCACTTTTCCTCATCGTAGTAATAGTCTGAATCTGCATGCGCGTCCTTCTTCGCTTCGTCTGCTTTCTCCGATGTTCGTGAATTTTGGCTTTACTGCCCAGTTTGCTTGGCTGTTCATCTCGGGTTCTCAACGGCGTCTGGGGAACAATGAGACTTGCTTCCCAGTCTCTCCCTCTTGAACATCTCATAAGCTATATACAAGAACTTTGTTTTCGTCTCCGGAGCTGGCATCGCACGCACTCTTTCTTCTCACTTTGCAATGTTCGTGAACGTTTTATATTTTGCTTAGCGTCGTTGCTTTTGAAACATTTCTCTAACATAATAATTAACTCCGATTAATATTATTCAGTTTCAGAGCTTATGAAGATGAACGTATACAGAATATTGTTGTGAGTTGTGACTCAGCTATAGTGTTATGAATAGAAAGTTCCTTTTAAAAATGAATTAATAAAGTTATACAATTAATTTGAACAATGACAATTTACTTTACTAATGCTTTTTTTTATTAAATCACCTTCATGTTTTCATTTTCGTAACCTTATTTTTTGGAGTTTTTAACAACTGAAGTATATGATAATATTAATAGTATATTTTAAATTGAATGCACAAATGCGGAATAAAAAGACTTGGGTTGACAACGATTGAGTTTTTTAAATGTAAATATTGGAGAATGAATGGAAGAAAGAGTTCATTTGGAAGAAAGTTGTTTGGCAAGTTCTGTGTATTTTATAAATTTAGAAGTAGGAGAATCGGAGGCAAGAGGTGGTTGAGAATCCTCCTTGGCCACTGTAGGACTCTTCTCCTTCACGAAGTGCATTTTGGCAAGATGATGGCGGTAGGCTCCTTTGGACAGGAAAGGGGTGTCGCAAAATGTACACTTTAGCACGTTTTCACCTTCATTAGCTGTCCAGTTGAGTCCAAGCAATGCTGAGCTGTCCACTCCTAGGTTGTATTTAATAATAGAACTTTAGAATAATGAATGCAATTATGAATATGGGAATGAAAATGTAACTCGGAAATCATTAATGTAAATCCGTACCTGGAGATGACTGGGGATTAGAAGATGAAGTACTGGTAGGTCTTGAACCGGGATTATTAACCTGTGGTGTGTTTTCAGTTTTATCACACAGCTTTTGTAATGCCGCCAAAGGATGGTGAGAATTAGTTGGAAACCCTGAAGGGGTCGGCGACTTGTTTCGATCTTGACTTCCTCCGATTGACTCGAACATGGAACTGAGAGCAGATAAACTGTTCATTTTCTTCGTATCCCTTTCCTTACTACTGCGGTCGTCAGACGATTTATCTGTTTCCGGTGTCTTTGCTGGAGATGGTGTTTCGTCACCATCTTTTTTGTCTGGAGTCGGAGAAGATAAAGCTGGTGATGAGATCTTGGTCATATCTTCCGATTTTTCGGATGAAACACTCATTGACCTAGTGCTTGGAAAGCGAGGAGTTAATGGTAAAACACTGGGGTCTACTAGTGGTTTTGTGTAGTCGACAGATTCGTCAATTCCGAGTCTCTTCAAAATACTGAAAGTAAAAAAGTAAAAACGTAAATGAAATTTTTTATTCAGTACAAACAATTTTAACGTGTTGTAAATTTTGCAAACGACAATTTAAAAAAGACCGTTGTCTGACTGAACATACCTTGTGCCAACGATCGGTCCTCCTTGGATAGCGGCATTATTTACATTCTTAGACCGGAAATCGAATGATTTTTCAATCATTTTTTCAATGGCATTCAGAACGGAGGATGATGACTCTTTGTCATCTTTGTCTTTGGTAGAAGTGCTGAGATCCTGAGGCGGAGTGGCTTCCGCATCTTTATTGTTCTTCGGAGATTTGATTGTCGCCGGCGGAGTGGCGGCTGGAGTAGCAGCGTTCATTGCTTTCTCACATGCTCGTAAATGTTCCACAAAAAGTGGAGCAGGGATTTTCTCTGAGCATTTTTCACACGATATGCGAATCTCTTTTTTCATCTCACTATTTGCTCTTTCTAATTCCAATAGTTTGCGTACTGGAAGACTTTTCTTCCGTTTCTCTCGAGATTGTCGGCGACGTGAGCCAGACTCTGTTATGGATCGCATGATGTGCTCCTTGTAGTGTGAATTCTTCACCATATGATTTGACAATTCTTTGAGTGAAGAGAACGCCTACAATTATATAATTTCGTATATTGTTCTTATATTTAAAAATGAAATCAGATTTGTCAAATCAAATAAGGTGTTTAATTCAGAGAGGCTAGGTTTATTTACCTGGTCGCAAACTTTGCAAGTGAGTACAGCACTGACGTGCGAATTGGCTGAAGTCGACTTGTCCTCCGATGACCTCCATGAGATGAGTTGCTCTTGAGAAATAATATTTGTGTAGTGTTGTGTCTGCTGCATGTGTGACGTCATTTCGGCCAGGGACCGAAAACTTTGTCCACACCACATACACTTGAGGATCTGTCTTGTTTGTTCAGCTCCTTTCCCCAGCCATACATCTTGTCCACGTACCAGCTTTCGTGGTAATTGAACAGACTCTGTAAAAAAGTAAAATCTTGGTTTACTCACGATTTCCAATCTAGTCAAGAATTCTGCATAACCAATAAAATATGTAAATCTAAAAAAATATTTAAAAGGAATGTTCTTAATACATCATGACAAAATATTGTAAGAAATTGTACCTTTGAGAAGGAGAGAAGTATCTTGCGTAGTTTGCGGCGGTGGCGGTGGCTGAGGGTGATTGACTTGAGATGGCGGGGGACCTTTCGGTGGTGGAACACCGGGCACCGGCGGTCCATGTTTGGCTTCTTTCATATGAGCACTGAGAGCGGCCAGTGACGGGAAATTGACACGACAACAAACGCATCTGAGGACGTCACGTGTACCGCAGGAGCTCTGGGCAAGCCACTGAGCTTGCCATGAAGAACTGGAACCTATGAAAATATATTATTAAAATGTAATTTAATGTATTAAGTGTTCAATGTATAAATATAAATTGTGACATCCTGTGACCATTTTAGTTTTCATACCTCTATTTCCGGGTGATTGAGATCGTCCATCAACTGTACCGACACGACTCATTTCGGACATTTTTTCTAATGCCTTTGAACTCATGTCGGGGCTGGGTGAAGTTCCATTCCAACTGAGTTTCCGATCAGCCCATTTTCGGGGAAAGTCGTCAGCTTTCTTTTGAGTCACTGACAAATCCAGCGGCGAGTCCACCGCTGATTGTGACGTGGGTAACCGAGGTCGTTTTCGTTGACTAAAATCAAGAACTGCTCCATTGTGCGAAATGGGACTAGCACTTTTTGAGTGTCTGTCAAAAATCGTCAATAATAGGACATGTTAATGACACTGAATATTTAGAATAAAATTAATTAAGGTTGTTTAAGGGTCATATTACTTTATATTTATAAAAAATACTTACGAATCAGATCCTGAGTCGTGAGACTCTGAACTACCGTGATGATTGGAATCCCCAGATTCCGTGCTTTTCTCCCCTTCATCAGATGACTCAGAAGAATCTGCTCGTGTCAAGTCAACACAAATTCTATAGTTATCGACTGTCGGTCTTTTATATAAATGTGTGTGGTTATTGTACTTCAAAAAGAGACTGACTTAGACAAGGCGATAAAGAAAGAAAAAATACACTCACCATCTTTTTTCATCTTAGACGCGTTCGCATCTGCTGCAGCCAAATTTTCCAGTTCCCCTGCAAAACGAAAAAAAAGTTTTTTAGTGTGTGATTGACATCCTAAAGGCTGGAATGATTGACATCATCGGATACAAAACGGGAAAGGGTCAGACACCGACGATATAGTAGTAACAAATACAGGTCTCATAAGAAGCGAATGAGGGTAAAAGCGCCGAAGAGTTTCCAGTCCTACAAAGCAAAAGCAAGCAAAGGTGCCTGTGATCGTTGTATGAAATGAAGTAGAGGAACGCAGAATAGTGGAAATGATTCTCACTGTATACAGAACTCCTTTTTTAACAATTGGTAGAAACCTGAAGAAACGGAAGTCTTTGGTCACATCGCATAATATCGAACACATGGATTTATGAGAGGACATGACAGAATTTGACAAAAGTCTGTTGAATTTCCTATATTTGTCTGGTTCGTGTAAAGTCTCTAAGGTTCATCGTCAAACAAAGTGGTTGTGATATTCCAAGGCTCGGATGGCTTTTGATGTTGATCGTTGTAGAGAAAAGACTTGAGCCTTGATATCTCACTCAAGTCCGCCGTCTATCACACTTATGAATTCCCGGCACTTGCTCAGGAAATAAGGAGACTCGGCAATCAAAGAGAACATTCCAAGCACGAGCTCAAATCCGGTGTGGCACACTCGGACAAAATGAAAACGTAGTGCTGACCTCAACAGATCGCGTCACCATATTAATTACCCTTTCACGAGACAAGCAAAGAAAGTGAACATTGGAATACTCGAAGCAACGACATTTTCCCAGTTCCCACTTGGAAAAGTTTTGCTCACCGTGGCAAAAATGATTGGAAGACAAATCAAGGTGCAATCAGGCATCGTGGCCGTCGTCGCAATGTCGTTTATCTCTACATCTTTTGGCTAATACCTAACTTTATTCTATCTGACAAAAGCTGTGTGAACAAGGATTTGAGACGGATGATTCCATTTATCCTGACAGTCATTCCGGATGATGATGAGTCCTCAGGACTTGGACTGCTAATAAAATGCACGACATGAAATTAATATCGTGTGGAGACATCGACTACTCAAGTCGTCGACACTTACAGTCAAAGTCACACCTCTGAGGAAAATTGTCACAGGAATAAATTTGGTTTGTACGTGACATAAACAAAGAGTGTTGGTGAGTGTGCATGAACTCCCATGTGATGCCACTATTTGTGACGGTGTTTGTTGGATTAAGCGACTTGAGTTGGCAGCTAATCAGAGAAGAAGGGGAGAGCGAAGAGAAGTGTTGAGGCGATTCTCATTACATCTTCCAGATCCGTATGATTAAGACCTACCTGCTGATACTGTGTTGAACACGGGTTTGTCCTCCATAATAAGCTAGAGCGACGGATCTCACATCTCTCTTCACATTCTTGGGCCAACCCAATCTTTCCCTCTGGAGCCCCGTGCCTTCTGCCTTCCTTGTCTTATACCTGCTGCTTCCTTTCACGTTTTACGTCTCTGTTGCTTTTGCTCCTCGTCTCTTTTTGGACGACAAGAGCCACCGAACTGTCTTTTACTTAGGCCTTCAGGATCTTCACATTCTAATCCAAACATAGCTATATCCTTCCTATACAAATAGTCCTCAATTTGATTCTCTTCAATGTCCCATGTCCCTTCTCGTCTCACCTAATATACTCGTAATGTCGTAATGGAAGTGTATAAGCGCCCGTGTTGTATGAGCAATCATGCCTGAAGCCTTCAACACTTGCCGTTCTTCCTTTATGTCGAGTTATAACCGTATAAGTTGATATGATAAAATAAGCAATACACACACAAGGTAAGCACGCAAAAAATAGCGTCAACTCAATGTTAGTCCTAACAAGATGACACAAATGCAATCCATCTACAGTCGTCTTCGTGGACGACGCCGTACTTCGTCTTATTTAAAAATCAGGATACAGACACTTTTCAAGAGTTGAGTCGTGATAAGGAATGCATTTGTGCATACATTGAGTTCCCGTGATCCATGCTGTTGCATGGGGCATTTATTCGTCACTTTGAGATCTCCTTATGCAGACCGAGAAGTCATCACAATCTCTGTGTGGACAGTCTCAAGTGCTCGTGCAGCTACGGAACGACAACACACTGAGAAAAGATGTGTGGTTTGTGTTCCTTCAATGCGTTCTGTGCACCATGAGAAGATTGAGCACAGGAATGGAAGAACAAACGACGTTTGGACCGAATGACTGATGAACATGACACTGAGGCGTCAAGACTCTATTACAACAACAACATGGCGTTTCCATTTACCAAGGTGTATAAACCATGTACGAGTCATCTAAAGAGCGACCGAAACCGCTCAGGAAACTGTCACAAAAGTCAATTTTTCTCCAGCCGAAGACTCAGGTGTCAAAGATTTGAGGAAGGGAAGAGAATAACGGGAATGGGTCCCCTGGAACTTTGGGTGAAATCTTAATTTATCATGAGAGGCAAGTTCATTTCTAGTGCACTTTGTGTAACCGACAGGTGCTGTGCTCACTGCCTTACATCTCTTGTATCGCTTTTCCATTGCTACTAATGACATTTAAACGATGTAGCACACTGAGCATTGTTGTCCAAAACCGAGAAAATGCTCGATTGAGCGATGGTATGCACAGACTGTCATTCAGTGAATAAACTGAGTCTGGTATGCTATTGAACTTGCTGAGAAAAATGCAGTCGGTTGTTGTGTTAGGTAATTCAGTGTGACTTGTAAAAGTCCCATTCTCAAGAATCATGTGAACTTGGACATGGACTGCATTATAATGGACAGAATGGACTCTGGCATGGACATACAAGTACACTATGTCTTTTCGGAAGACAAGAGAATGATTCAGTTTAGATGAGTCAAAGTGAAGAGAAGTGTTGGGCTGACGACGGCTGCGGAATCTTTTTTTTCGGCGAAGCGAGCCAACGCCAAAGCGAAGAAAAAGAGAAGAAGAAGAGAGGCCACCGAGTAAATTTGGTGTGAGTGATTAGGAAATGAGCGTTGTTCAAAAAAAGAAGAAGGTAGTATACGTAAGAGAGTCGCAAGAGAGTGAGAGAGACGAGTTGAAGATGAGAAAAAGTCAGGGGCTGAAAGGGGTTGCTACGGACGTCTGGGGGAGTGGATAGGTTCCTTCAAAGAAAAACCAGAAATTTATCGTTAGTTCGGCGTGATTCGTGATGGCAATAAATCGTCACGGCAAAGCATTTTTGTGAGAGATTTGTAGCCCAAACCCTCCCCTCAGATGCGGACTTTGAGATTTATGTTTGACAAGTGACATTCTCTGAACCCCCCCTACACCCCCCTTCTATATTTTATGAGTGCTATAACTCATACGCACCTTTTCCCAACCCACAGGAAGATTCCTCATCAACCATTCATCGATAAGTCATTATTCCTTTGATTTCTAATTACTTTAGCTTTTCTCATCATTCCGACAACACAGAATAAACGAATCCAAACAATTCCAATTTCGAACAATTCCACTGAGTTGCTGCAATCTTGCAATGCCCTTCGTTCTCCTTCTTTTTCACCTCTTTCCAAGATTGACAAGTGCTCGATGCTCGCAACGCTCACAACCACATTTCCTTTTCTTCCAGCTGGGTCGTGTGTGTTGTTGGACCAGTCTGCAATCTGCAATCCCTGATCGTCTCTCTTTTACCCGATTTGACTCGACTTTCCTCCTTAACTTTTAGCCAATACTCTTCCTGACGAAACGTGCGGTGCGCTTTGCTTTCACTGAAAGCATTATATCAAGAGTCACTCGCTCCTCAAAGTCCGTTACTTCAAACATTAGTCCGAAATGTTCACTCTTGCCATGCATATAGCTGAACCGGGCATCTCCCCGGTTGGTCGCGTCGTTTCCCATTCCGCTTTTTCTGCCATGTTACAATCACAAGTGTATGCTATACTAACTGTGCTGACTGCTACACTCACTACCTCAAACGCCCGCCGCTTTCTTGGACTACAGACTGCACACAAACGATATATGGAGCAAAAGTAACCCCTTTTTTTCCCTCAACTACTCTTTCTCTCTTTCTCCTCTTCTCTCATAATTTACTGCAGTTGTATAAATCTTGCCGAATAAAGTACAAAATAAATCCTGGGTCATTTCCTGTCCCGTTCAAATGTGAATCCGTCTAAGACAATCTAGGAGTGATATGTCCCAAAAAAGCGAACCAGCGCGTTTCTTCATCTCAACTCAGCTTGTGTACTCTGGCGTAATAAACATTATAGGCGTAGCTGAAATGTATTTGGAACTTGGCTTGAAGAACTGCACACCGGATCCAGTTCGCAAAAATATGTCTACTTGTGACTTGTCCAGTATCCCAAAAGTATCCAGGACAAAAAAGTTGTGTGTGGAGGACAAACGTCATGTCTTGACTTGTTTGAGGCATGATCGAGATCACATTACATTTTGCTTCAGTGTTCTTAAGACTGGAGTATTAAAGCATTAGACCGCGCGGTGCGAGAGTCGCATTAGTATGGACTGTGAGCTGTCGTGCCTCGTTGTCGCTACACGGCATTGTTACATTGTATTGTGTAGTACGAGGCGGTGCAAATCATGTGGCTCAAAAAGTGACAGAGTGTACTATCGCAGGTGACTGAGCAATGCAAAAGAGAACAAGGAGCAATTGACTCATGAGCTCATGGAAGATTTAAAAGGTGGACCTCATAAGTTCCTTTAGTGCACGCCAATGTGCACTAAAGGCAATAAGGGAAAAGGCAAGAGAGCGAATTCATAAACCGATGACATAAATCAATGGCTACGGCGCCATGAATGACCTGCAAGCTGACCTGTCACGTTTGAAGGAGGCACGGCTATGACTTATGTGAAATGTGGACTGACTTATGAAGGAGTAGGCTTGATTGGCTAGCCACACTCCTACGTGACTACCTGTCCTCTACAAATTATGTCAAGCTCTCATCAGACGGTGGTCCCGAAAAAAACGCTTCACCAAGGACTATGTTGTGTGTGTGAGACGTACACACACAAACGAAACGAACAGGAGGAGGACGCAATCTTCTCTTTCCAAAGGATTGAGCACTCGCTCTATTCTTTCATGCTTCTTGACTCTTTGCGTCGCTTTTCGAGTGCTTCGCATCGTTCTCGTCGTCACTCTTGACTCTGACTTTGGGCGCTTCTCATCCCATCCTCTCCAGAACGAGTGAATCTGTATTAGATGATGAGGCGAGAAGGCGAGCACATTCTGACTCAGTGGCAGATTGCATGAGTCGCAATCCGAATCTCGCTCAACACGTCTCATCTCTCCTTAAGGCTCTTTGCCTTTTGTCCCGTATGCTCCTACTGCTACACAACTCCAACTTGAACTTATGCATCAGTCAACACGCTGTTTTCATTTCCACTCTTCCACTCACTATTTCGCATAATGTGAGAACCTGCATGGATTCTTTCATTTCATAGAAAATTCTAAAGTTTCTTCGAGTTACTAAACCAATACCATAAGTAGAAGTAGAAAGTGAAATGTATGACGCATGTATCGAGGAATACCGTTGCTCTCCCGATACATTTACTATGTACACAACGGATGAAGATACATAGAGATGAAAAGTAAAGAATGGGGGGAAGTCGAGAAAAGAAGACAAGGAGATGAAAGCGAAAGGTAAGGTTGTAGTAGCAGCATCATGTGGGATAAAGGACAAAAGGATAATAGTCCAGAGTGTGTGTTGCTCTGGATTGGACTGCACACATCTCTCAGTGTCTCTGCGGACTGGCTATGATTTGGCTATTGATTGGCATTCGGCACGTTGAGCCGTTGCTGACCAAGAGTGGAGAGGAAGTGTTGGAAGAGAAAGAAAGGAAGGTTTTTTGGACGTGTAGCAGTTGAGAGTCAGAAAAGAGAGAGAGACGAAGAGAGCGACTCGGGAATGGAAGCGCTGTCCAGTTGGAATCCCCCCATGACGCGTTGATTGACAAAGGGATCGTAACGGAGGGGCTGGTGGGTTAGACCCGACTGTCTGGGCCTTCGTTGCCGAGAGAATGTGGAGAAAAGCCATCAAAGCTGTCACATAATTCACCGGGTTTTGAGTCTGCGATTCATCACGGGGCGACTCTGTGAAGGCATCAAACGCTTCCAAAATATATAATTCTTACCGTTTCTGACAACCCAAATGGCCCTTTTTTGCTTCTCTATTCCATTTATAAAATATAGTCTTGGGTCCTTTATTACATGCAGGAGGGGCAGTGGAGTCCGGGTGGGGTCTCCCTGTCTACCCAATGACTCCGCGTCACGAACCAGGCAAATTTGGCCCCTTGACACTCTCTTTCGGTCGGCGCTTTCGCCCGCATCACATTCACACACACATTCTCTCTTACATACATACACTGTCGCATTTCAATCCTTTCTTTCTTCCCTGCTCACTTTCTAGCACTCATCCGCTCAATTTAACCATTACGCTACACGTCTGTCTCTACTCATTCAACATGTCCACATATCACCAACCATTTTCCTTAGCAAAATATTAATTTCTACATTTTACTGTAATAAATTCCATTTCCTACACATTTTCTTCATTCGTGCCCTATGCGCACTTGTGTACATTAGTAATAAATATTCCGAATATTAATACTAACATGAACACATGGCGCAGGAAAAGGTAGCTAGCGTAAATGCAAATGGTCTATAACGGAGAAATTGTCCAAACCATAATGACCATGAGACTCTCAAACGTTAATCCCTTGGAGCCGAGACGGATCGACACCCAATGATGATAGCGAGATGCTTAACTTCGTCCCTACATCTCATTTGCATGGGGTGGCCCGGTGGCACACGGACAATACACAATAGGGTGACATCCACTAAATGCAAATAGTCACCTAACCATAACAATCCCAGCTCATGAAACAATGATAGGCTACCGCTGCCAAACTGCCACTTGCCAGCCTGTCGACTTCACACTTGGCGGCCAAATCATGTTTCACAGAGAGAGTCAAGTCAAGTTAGAAGAACAGCAACTGTGAGAGATCAAAGCTCAGGGCGAATGAGCCTGGCTTGTTGCGGCTCCTTCTTCACTCCAGCACGTTTTTGATGAGGACAATTAGTCGATAGGACGACATGCCTTAATGACGGGCAGAAGTGTACCTTCCGACTTGAGAGATTCTCTGAAGTGTGCCACATGCCAAAGCTATCATCCTAAGAATGACAATGACAGAAAAAGACGACACGACTTTTCGGAGACGCGAGACATCAGTTTCAGCGGTATGCCTTTGTCTTATATACTATACACTATAGTTGGAAATGCATAATCATAGGAGCGTATTAGTTATTCCATAAAGGTTAAAAAGTCCCTACTTCCTTACAACGTGCAACTTTGTATAGGACAAAAGAACGAGAAAGTAACAAAAGTCACACATCTTATTTCCTCATGGAAAATGGCTTTTGTAACATATTATAACTCGTTCGACTCTCAACGCGAATTGTCGCTTGGGTCCAGTCTATTTTAAGGTGGAGAGTAATGAAAAGTGGCGTCGTCGTCAGTGATATATAATTCGCACCACATGTCAACTATTAATCTGCCATGCCGCAGTTATTTTAAGAAGCAGATTGATGCCTTCACTCTCTTCTGCATTCCATGAGTCAAGCACACATCCCCTGCCATTCTGCCGCTTCACACCAACTCAACAGAGACAAGCTCAAACACACAGCATTCCACATTCTGTCAGTCAGGTATCACAAGTCGAGCTGTTCCTTCTTCCTCCGAATCCGAACACACACACACACAACACGCTCTTTACATCTGATCCAACGTTACTTTTCTCTTGAGCAGCACACGTCTTGTGAGCCGTCGCTCTTCCTCACACATATACCATGGAGAGGTCATTAGAACAGTTTCGAATGGCACTGCGATGCCAGCCCAATGCAATCTATCTAAGAACGTCACTTAATGAAATCGAATGAAAGACAAAACCTTCCATGAAATAGTAAATGCACGTATCAAAATTACTTTTGCTGCCATGTGCTTGTGCCAGCTAGAACATCAACATCTTGGTCTACGGCAAAAATCTTGGAGAGCACATCTTTCCTGTCTTTTTATGAGACGTAACCTATTTATGTAATATATACTTTACATCGAGAGCGGCCAAACATTCTCACACGTAATCATCATAACAAATGAGAAACGCAGTAACTTAAGTATTAGTTTGATACATAGACGCGTATATATTATGTCTTTTTCATAAGAGTACATATTAAAACTGCTCTTCACTTGGATTCAAACCTATTAAGTACGTTTAAGCACTTTCTGTCGTCTTTCAGTCATCAATCAATCCTTTACGCTGTTGAACAGCTCAAACCCGCAAAAGTGCAAAAGAGCATACACAAAACAACGTATAATAACTGAGATGAGCAGCGTTTCTTTACTTTACTCGAGTCGTGTAACTTATACCATTTTTCCCTTTACTGCACTTATGGTCTTTGAAACATGTTTTTTGATCTTTTAATCCGCCGTCAACTTTGGATTATTCGGCAACAAATGATCTTCGGGGACTAATCCTCCATCTAATCCAGAGCATCATCAGACACCTCGTTTGGAAACCCTTTTTCACCGACTTTTCCACGCAGTCCATGAAGCAAACTTACTTCGGGTCACATTTGACAAGTGAGACAAGTCTCGCTTTACCAACAAGATCAACTTTTACCCTCACGTGTTGGGAAATATATTCTGCCCTATCCAAATCCACCTCGATTCATCGTTCCTATTACCTTCTTCATGAGTTTAAGTATCTCAACTCAACCCGTGTCGCTCTTTGCGTCATTTTTCACCGAAAGCATACACAAGTACTGCGACTCATATTTTTTGGCAATAGAAATACTATTTACCATGCAACATTTCCACTTTCCCAAGAAAGTCTGTCCTGTCTTTTTTCCCTTTACGACATTTTATATTACATTACAAATGATTCTCGAGAACCTTTTAACTCAAGAAATCACAATGAATAAGAAATATAGGAAGAAGAAACTTATGTCGTATTTTTTCTTTTCGTGGACCGCTGTGATCGTAGGAACTGGACCGTTTTTGAAAGATCTGGCATGAATCAACTGTCACTAATACTTCTTGATTCTGAACATCCATAATGACAAACTTCTTCCCGACTTTCAAAACTTGAGCAACAATACAACAATAGCATACCTTATGTAAAACGCTTCAAACAAATCTCCTATCTGCTATTCTGTTGACGATAGAAGACTCCCAGCTTACAAGCTGTTCGATATTATGGACATTGTTCCCCCTACAAGCAAACCCAGTGACTTTTGGACAACGACCCTATGAACACGTCGCATAAATATTGTAGGACGACTCGATCGTTCGTCAACAGTCTGAGTGAAAAAGGCTAAAATCAATTGGGACATTGGAATTGAATGCGGTTTCAAAACATAATAATCCTTGCTGCATTCACTTGCTATGGTTTTTGGCTGGAGGGCTTTAGTGCGTATCCAGTCAAAAACTGAGGGTGTCCAAGCCCCAAAAAGAAACAGAAAAGTGTCCAGGTGAATCATAAATCAAAGAGTAAAGGACAAAAGGCCTGGCCATCACGAAGGAGCGGAAGAAGAATGAGTGATTGATGTCTGCCATTAATAGTGACACTCAGAGGTTACAGCAAGGGGAGTCCTCACTGCTGCCTTCACCCTGCCCCCAAACCCGGGCACACCAAAAACTCACTTTCAACCAACAAGTGGGAGAGAAATATCTAAAATCATATGCTCCAAGCGAACCATCCTCCAGTCACTTCTGTCTACTATACGACAATATACTCCTTGCATTTTGCTTTATAGCTCGCAACTCGGAACCTTTTGAGAGATCGAGAAGAGAATACGGTTTCCTCACACCCGCAGCACCAGACGCAGAGACGCATCTGTTTCTACATCTACAACTATTCACTATGTCCAAACTGTCTTATATGCAAATTTCTTATCCCACCCAAAATTCTAAGCTACTACCTTCACCTTTTCTCTTTAAAAAATTACATGTGTGATGAGATGAACTTGTTTTGCACTTCATCTCCCTTTCTATTTTTAAACTCGGGCTTTCATGTTGACTTTATTGACCCATTCCAGAGCACTAACCTTAGTCAAACTTAAATTCCATTTACCCTCTACCTCATTCACTTTTTTCCTACAGCCCATTGCAAAAAACAGTGAGAACTACATAAGCGGTTAGACAGAAAGTGCTAAAGAAGTTTCCTTGTTTTCATCAAAGTTTCGTGCATTCCGTCCTTTCTACATTCACAAGGCCAAAAATGCTCCAAATACACTTCATTAACTTCCTGTGCGTGGCACACTTCTAATGTAAATAGACAGGGGTTTTGCAACATGTGAAGAGAATCCTATTGGGATTGTATACGGAAGGACGATATAACAAAAAAGTGGAATGGTGTCAGTGTCTACATGGTCGTATGCTCACATGCTGTTATAAATGATAGTATCTTGCCCTCTTCGGTCTCGCCGAAAGGGTATTTTAAACATAGCAAGGGAGCAACGGGAGTCGGGCTTTTGATATACTCACAGACCTCCAAGGTGCATAGGCGCGTGCATGCAGAAAACATAGTAAGGCTTCGCTTGGCAAAAGTGAACCAGACACGGGCAAGTTGAGACAACTTGGGTTAAGGTTAGACCACTCACGTGTGCATTGCATTCCCTACTACACTCGACGAGACTAAACCACTGTGCAATATAAAGCTGCATTCGCTTCACCGTACCATGGAATGCTTTGCGGTACAAGTGAAAGTACTGAGCGGGGGCAAGTACTAATTAACCAATTAGCACCATTAATCGATGTGTTGAAAATAGAATTAAAATGTATTCGTGAGCGGAAGCAGGGGAATGTTAGACATTTGCATTGACTCATTCGTTGGATGTGAATGCAAAGATGAATGTAAAGATATTCCTCAGAAGATATAAGGATCTTTGTAGTACATAATCTTGTTTGGAATCTTTGAAAAAGATTGATTTGGACCATAAGGTAGAAAATTGCACAGGTGCTTCGTGAAAAAGGAAAAAAACAAGGCAAAGTCAAGGTCGAGGTGACACGCGATGGAAGTGTAAAGAATGACATGACATGAGGACACATTCTCATATCCGAAGACAAAAGATGAAGATAAGAAAAGAAAGAAAAAAGGGGCAGGGAAGATGATGAGTCGGGCGACGGGCTTCTCACGGGAAAAGGGTCGACGGTGGCAGTGGTAATAATAATTCGGGATCCGGGTAGGATTGTGACGGTGGCAAGCGAAGGAAGACGGGTGAGAGAAAGAGGCAGAGAAGGAAGAGAGAGAAAAGGAGAAAGACGAGGGTGGATCGATAGGAAATGACTGGCAACGTCCTCGGAGTCCGTGACGGATCGATAGGAAATGACTGACATGAGCGAGACCTCAACGTGGCAACAGCGGCCCAGGCCACGAATCGATGACACAATGAGTGACAACTTCCAACTTCTTCCACTACTCTCGGAGAGTCGACCCTACCGAGGACTACGACGTCGACGACCTAAAACTCTCCGACGCTTCTCCACGCAATCAAACTGCCTTTCGCCTCCTGCTTCACTATTTCTCTAGTAACAACATGACGACGACGGTCCTTTTCGTTTCCAAAAAGTCAGACTGGACGTTACACGCCTTTCTCTGACTGCCCGAAGGACATCAAATGTCGCTGTCTCACATGTCCCAACTTTCCGCATTGAACTTGCAATGGTCACTCAAGGACCAATTCTCATCTCCCCTCCAGTATCACGTAACTACCGAAATTGCTAAATTAATCCAATTGACGCTTTAATTATGCTTCTCTGTTACACCTTAATTGAGACATTCTATTATCTTCAGCTAACTCAACACAATCGCACTACGACAGTTTTACGCTCACCCTATTCGAATTCGCATTAGTTGCAAATCCTTAGGCATCCAACTTCAAAGCTTTCTACTCCTACTATACACTTTCTCTTTGCGTGCAAAAAGTGCACTGCCAACTGTTGGAAATGCCAGCATTTTCCGATAACATTATGTAAAGGTCAAAACTGCTAACTCTCAGCCTGTTGACAAACTGCTGAAAAGAAGCATGAAGCAGCCGTTAAAATGAAGAAAGTACATCTTGTATTGTTTGAAAACAACAAATTTTTGTGGTATGAATCATTTCTTATGCTAAAGCTAGTGTTGTTAATTTGTCCTTAAGAATAGGTGAAGGTGAGCATTGGCAATGGCCAGTGATTTAATTGCTCTCGAGAAGCAGCCAAACCATACTCAACGGTTCAAGCTGAAAGAAAACGCAGGTGCAACTTGACTCTTTGAGCTGCTAAGAGACTCGTACAGAACCTTCCCGTGTTAGTGAAGACAACGACGACGTGGACACATGTCCTTTCCTTGTACTTGGAATTGGCTCGGTTGCTCTCATTTATCTCCTCGATAAAAACTGGGGAGACGAGCTATTCATCCCCACTCTCTCTTACTTTTGTGTACAGCAGATGTGCAACAATTAGCTCAACTGGTATGCTCATAGACGTAACCCGCATTTTTGCATAATTCAACAAATTAATCATGTTACAAAATGATTTCCCTCATACAGATTGACATCTGACATTTACTCTGTGAAATGTCGAATAAAAGGCTGAATATATAAGAGATATCTTTGTCGTTCCCTGTTGTCACCTGTAACGTGTTGAGATGCTGGAAGATCTCAATTAAACACAGGGAAATGTCAACATGTCAAGTGAAATGGGAAATAATGCAAAAATCTCAAAATCTTCAGAGACAAAAATGAACTTGACAGCAGAGGAGACGAAACAGGGCTAGTGCATGGTTTTGAGCTCAGACAATTTGACAATTCTTTCATGTTCAAGAGGCTCAATTAATTTTTTTGTGAATGTGTGTCGGTGTGGTTTGGTGACTATGTGGACTGTAGCGACGTGTAATCGAGAGACGAGATGGTCTGGAGAAGAGTGTGATCATCGAGCGGGGATCTGAGGATGTGGCCAGGAGGCTTCTTCTGCATTTTGGGGTGGCTCACCCCTTTCATCTTTATGACGGCTGTCTCTCATGCCATCATAAATTTTAAGGGTTTCAGAACCTAACAACGTTTTTTTTTGCTCCGACGAGCTCTGCTGACTCTTTTGCTCCTGCTGCCAGCAATGTTGCCTGTAATTGTATGAAAGGAGCTGATGATGATGATGATGCTCCATGGTCTCAATGTCGCCACAGACATTGGTACACTTTGCCCAAACTACTGAGGTACATCCGTACCAAACCAATCAGGCTGTCGCTGTCACCTTTGACAAACAAATTGTGGCACTACTTCAATTTTCATGTACAAAGTATGAATACGGTATCTAATAGAATTCTCACTTATTACTATCACACATTACTTACATGCATGAAGCATATATCGTCGCACGAAATAAAATCACACTCTACGATACACTTTCAGCTCTCGGAACACACTATACGGTAAAAATTGATAGAGTAATGAAATGAAAATGACATTCGTATGGGATGAGATTCTAAAGCTTTCACAAAGTACAGAAGAGGCAGAGGTGAGTGCGACTCGTGCATTCTCCTGCTTGACTTCAACCAAGGCAAAGGTTTAACACTTTCATACCAAATCCTACGTCAAGGTCGTACAAAAAAAGACAAAAGACCCTTTTAATTTCGGGTAGTCCAGACTTTTTGGTCATTTCGTGATGAACTGATGAAAGCATACGTATTAATTTTCAGGGAAATCATCAACTTTGACTTTGGCTACTATTCAAAAATACCCTGAAATATACAGCTTACTACATCCTTCCACGGTCACAACGATTCCATAAATGACACTGTAAGGAAACGAAACGATGTGTGTGTAAAATGCATGCGAATCAAATGTAAACATCAAAACTCATCGTCTCATGCCAAAAATAAAGTGGCATGTTTCTTTCTGACACGGTGACGAGTGACTTGATTATGTCTTGACAGGCATTCCTTCCCGTCGCAACCAAAAAAGAAAAAAGAGGAAGACTCCTAGTACGAATTAGGTTAGAAAAAAATCTATTGAAGAAAGTCTCACACAAAAAAATTCACAAGATGAAAATTGCCATTTTCAACAGGGAGCGAATCGATTCCGTCCAACTGTTGAATAATACGACATATAAACTCCAGCTAAAAAGATGAGATCTCGGCCTTTTTCCTGCCAAACCACTCGTTTGCCTTCCTAACTTAACCGAAAACCCGGGTAGAGAGAAATTCTCCCGCAACGGTTCGCGCAACCCACCGCCACGCTTGTAAATACCGGCTGGCAGTCACATTCCAACAAGAAAAACGTGGAAAAATTCTTACGTTAAAAGTTAAAATCTAACTTCATGTAAACAAAGTAAAAACATATTTTAAAAATCTCATCATGAAATCTGAGATTTGACACCAATCAGTTTTATCAATAATTACTGGTCTAAACTATATATGAAGATAGTAAAGTTAATATTTGTATGATTGCGCATTATCATTAATTACTCATCTCATTACAGAATGCTGTTAATGAAAAATTATAAAAGTAACGAAATAGTAATAGGAGAAGGAGAACATGAACTTTGAACTTTGAGGCATAAAAACGAATAAAAATTAACCCATCAATGCTCAAGCAGTATCACGAGTATGAGCAGTATGAACCCATGGCACTTGGAACCGAATCGGGGCAATATGCTACACGGGCATTTTCCCATTGCATGAGAACGGGGAAACAATGAGAATCTGACAGACGCTTGGATTTTGCCATTACTTTTGAAAGAGAAGATCTCTCAAAACAAAATTTCCTTTTTCATTGGAAGCCGAAAAAAAACACAAAAATCAAAAACAAAGATTCACAAAAAGCTCAGTTTTTGGACTGATGTGTCACCACCAGACTCAAAAAGACACAGAGACACACAGGCAATGACACGTGTCAGAGTCACCCCAGACTCTTGGAAGAATTAATCCAAAAAAGCAAAAAAATTAATTAAGTGCCAAAAAGTAAAAAACAATCCTACGAAATATCCCAATATAAAATAAAAGCACGGATGATGAAAGTATGGAGAAAATTCCAAAATAATAAAGAGGAAAAAATAGAAAACAAAACGTGAATGTACTTACATTTCATGCGTTTGGGACAGTCCTGCTTGCGCCGAGGCATGGTGAGCGCCGGAGCACGGGTGCGCCGGAGGTTGTTGTCAGACGGAGATCTACCTGTCAACTGATCGTCACGTCGTGGTGAGAGTGTGGAACCCGGTGATGGACGGAAAAATATCCCGCGTGTGCGCTGCCAACAGCCCCTCACTCCGTGGCCCTCAACCGCCCCGCGGAAAGTCGCCCACCTTCCACTGCAGACTCGTCAATACGTTCCTCTCGACTCACTCAACTCTATGCTTTTTCCCTTTTCTCCTTCTCATGCATCCTTATGCACACACTTTTAATACACTTGTATCCTTTTCCTAAATTAAGGGTCCCTCTTCATCTTGACCGGAAGTATACGTTACCTCCTTCAAGGACCCTTTACCTACGCTTATACAGCTATGCGACATTACATGACACTTGTCCATCTGCCAGGTGCCAGAAGGATTGATGGTGTCCATCTGCTCTCTGTCAACTGCCCATTGATCAAAGTCAACTTGTGTTATTTCCCTTTTGCTTTTACTATGGACGTGACACTCAAGGGTCATGTATTGGATATTTGAAAGATCCCAAGGTTGATTTATGACGAGAACAAAAATAATTTTGGTAAATAATAATTTTCCTCCGACTCTCTCCTGTTCTTTTCGTGAGAGGCTTTTTGCTTTCCAAACGTAGCAGGAGCAAGCGGACAGTAGGAGCGTAGCGTGCGTTTCCATTCAGCGTTATTTGGATAGGAGAGCATGGGAATTCTCAAGTTTCCCCGAACTCGGGTTTGAATTCCATGCAACGGAAAGTCAGGTTGCATGGTATTGCGGGACGAGAATTTTGCAATAGTTGTGGTTCTTTCACTTCTTTGACATTGTTTCTCTGATTAATTTATTGTACTTTATTAATTTATTTTTTCTCATTGATCTTCAAATAATATTTTAATACTTTGACATGGTTTGACATTTCTTAAAAAATAGTTTGAGACTTGCATATTTTAATAAATTACAATATAATATTATTAGATGATAAAATGGAAGTTCTCTATAATTTGTGTGGCTAAGGCTAAGCGTTGATATTGAGGAATGTGTATTTAAATATAAGGGACACTTGTTCTTGGTGAAATGAAAGACGAAAATGAAGGAACAAAAAAGACTTGATTGAGAATAAACGAAGAGTATAAAGACAGACAGAAGACAGGAAGATGGACAAGGGCAGTGAGTGAGCCGTCGTCAGATTGAGCTGGAAGAAGAAAGAAATATCTGTATCTTATGAAGGTGGATTGCTCATACAGGTGAGATAAAAAGTAGCAATCGGACAGGCAAAGGAAATCTGGGAATGTAAAGTCGGCCTGTCAGACGAAGGCCCGAATAAAAGCCGTGAGATGAAAGGGCTTTGACAGATTTGGACACGAAGAGAGACACTCTCAAGTGGGGAATTACCCTCGAGCGCCTTCGGTCGTCTGACTAATATGGACGCACTGAGCGGATTCACCCTGAAGGGGTATCCCGTCTTCCCATCTCTTAATTACATGAACAAAAACACCTGATCATACATTGATTAAACCGTGGGAATGGTCGAGGCGCATTTGTCCGTCGTCTGACAGTCAGTCCACTGAACCAAAAATTCATATTTGCTCTGCTGTCGAGGTCCTCTGGCTCTGGCCACAATATATGATGTACGCTTTAATGTATAATTTCCAGCCTAGTTGTGTTCTAGAGAGTGGACAAAATCTTATTGTTAGTCTTTGACTTTGTGTAATGCCAATGCAATGTCCATCTCTTGATCTAGTGCCGCTGCCTCGTTTCTTTTCTGTCTGTGTCCAAGTGTGAGTCAGATTGAATGGATTGAGGAGTGAGCTATGACTCTTCATTTTGGATTTGCATTGCATGATGTGATGGTGATCGAAGAAGCAATCTACGAGTAGTGCACGATAGGATGCATGGCATTGAGAGCAAATGAGCAATGAGCAATGCAATAATGCAATGCAAAGCGTAGAGAAGACAAGACAAGAGTTTTGCGTTGAGCTGGTTTTGGCATTTTTGGCTTTGTTGACCACGGCAGAGTCACATAAGCGAAAAGGAGTTTTGGAAGAGATGGGAATATATAGCCAAAGGAAGAATGTGAACTGCGGAGGAATGATGGAATGGACGAGAGTGACGATGGACTTGGGCCAGTGCGGTGTGGTACTCACTCAGTGAGCAAGCCATAGTCAGAGTCGACATGAGAAAAGAGACGAAAGGCATTTGCTCACAAGCAAAAGAGACTGTAAGAGGCAAAGTTGGCTGGTGGTCACGAACTTTGAGCAAGGGGATGGCGTCTGTTTGGTCTGATTGAAGGATGGCCTATCCCTGCCTTGTGATTGAGGGGAGACCAGAGGAAACCTTTCGCTTGGTTTTCCAACTTGACAGATTTATGAGCGACATGTTTCAAGAGGAGGAAAAAATTTCTTCCCAACCAGATGCTCTTTTTTGTGTATCAAAGAATCCCGATTCAAAAATTTTTCACCCTCCTTAATTTATTACTTGGACCTACATAATGACTTCTTGGCCACAAATCACAGGAGCGACCACCGAGAGATCCCTTTGGAACTGGTGTTTCACTTGTGAGTGCAGACGCAATAAGGGTCCTTCTTGCAATTCCAGTCTCTGTCGTCCTGCATCACTTCTTTCAGCTCTCATTCCCACTATATTTTCCAAGAGACGTTTTTTTGACGACCGGCTGTGTATGAGTGTCTATGTCTGCATTTGCTTTTTCGAAGAATGACAGAATGGAAGAGGAAGAACACTAAGACGACGAAAAGAAGAAGTAAGTAGAAGAAGAACTGATACCAAACAATGAAGCACAGGGTGCACATGACTCAACATAAGAATACGGAACACGATCAGGGAACAGTCTCAAAAAATTCTATAAGAAACTTATGGTCCTTTGTCGTCGTCAACTTTTGGAGTAGTCGTTGTCGTCGTCATCCTCGTCGTCTACTTCGTCATCAGAGAATGAATAAAGTTCCTTTTGAATGTCCCCGTAATGTTTATTATGTGTCATTTTTATTTTTTAAAGCGTATATGGTAAGCATGGAAAAACGTTAATCCGCAATTTTGTAGCGTAGCAGTTTGAGGATTTAAAGTGCTATTAGATCAAGAACGTGTTTGAATTTGTGAGACATAGGAATGATGAAGAGCCGGAGGAGAATGGCGCTCGCGTCCTTGGGCTATGTACAATTTAACCTGCAATTTTTTGCAAATGCAACGTAATTCGGGAGATTTATGAGAATCTGGAGGAGACGATTATAGGCTATGCAGTGGATGTGCGGACAAATGTCTCTAATAATTGTGTCCTTCCTTCGAGAATGGTTGCTTTCACTCAGGGCAAAAATGGCACAATGCCATTTTGGACGGGTTCTCCTCAAACATGAAGACGGACATGTTTTCCGCCTGCCTCACATTTTCCAAGTTTCTCAATTTTGAAACACACGAAAGAAAGACGACGAGAAGGCAAAACGTGAAAACTTTTCAAAGGGATGCGGTAATTCATCAAAAGACAAAGGTCTTCAGAGGAAATTGAGGATGTGGAAATCTCATTAGAGAAAACTTTATGAGGAAATGGAAGGAGTTATCAATCAGAAATCTGGAAGACATGCTTTGATTGAATTATTGCCGACTTTTCCACAAGCTTCGTTTTTGTGCTTTTCCTTTTTGATTCAAGCATTCCTTCACCACAAAAGATCATACAGTCCAAATGTAAATGTCGCAAGTCGAAAAGTCCCACAACCAGAAAAAGTATATTCTTCTCCCGTTACTCCTACTTCTTCTTGTCGCATCTCTCTCTTCTCTCTGATTCCTCCTCTATTTTTACTTGCCTTGTCTCCATATCGTTTGATATTTTGATTTCCTCTGAGATTCCCTTCAAAACTAGTCGCTTCTGACATAAATTCCCAAGCAAAATCAATCTCAATCCTTTAAAAGAAAAGCTAATGCAAAGGTTCAAAAAATTTCAAACTCGAGATCTTCGAGTGAAACTAAAGGGCAAAACTCAAATCAATAAATATTGGCGGCGGGATCGAGTGTGTGTGAAGCCGCCGTCACCGCCGTCTCCTGATGCCGTTCTCCCGCCTTTCGAATGGCAAGTTACATATCTTTATGGGCAAACTTTTGGGGCAAAAACGTGCGCCTGATGTGTTATGAAGATGTCACAAGGAAGTTTCCTTCCGAACTCGCGGGTGTCACATGTCCATAATGACCAAGTGTAAATGACACGATAACAAAAAATCAATATTACTTAGATTTCTCACACATTCCTCCAGCTCAAGTAATAAACGAAGGAATATTCACTAATATTGCATCTCTCTCACTCGTTCCTCGTTCTACTCATCTCTCGATCTGTTGGACCAAAATGCCTTGGACGACCTCGTGTTTTCCACTAAACCAATACATTCCCTTTGAGTACGTGGCACCAGAGAAGCATTGCTCAGTATCTGTGTCCCATATGCCCACTCGATAGACGAGAATGAAGCAACACACGACACATCATGTTCACTCTTATGGAGCATATCTACTTTACAACCGTTTACATGCTGCATTACATATCAGCATATCGCCACGTATCTCTAAACATTTCTTCATACAAAAAAATAAAAGACGAAAAGGCAAGGAAGAAGCAATACTCTGAACAAGTCTCAAGAACCAAAACCATGGCACTTTTCTTCTACTGCTTTCTTAGTACTTCTTCATAGCCAAACAACATCAGCCCTTTCTTCAGATCAAGTGCCAAAAGTGCAGGAGTAAAAGCGAGCGACACAGTGGGCAAGTGTAACTTCTCTCAAACACTTCCTTCACAAGCTCTGATTACAACAGGCAGCAGCCGCACTGTTTTATTAAGCGGAGAAAGTTTCCGGCGACTGCTTTAACTCTCCCATTGCCACATGTTAACCCCAACGAATCCGATGTTTGATTAACCCTAAATGATTTGAGGTTCTGATGCTCTTCCCCAGAGCTTGATGACTTTCACCACTACGAAAGGGTACAAATCCTTCATGTCAGTATACGCCTACATATACATGCTTCACACTGTGTAATGTGTATATAAAGTGGTGATGTGATAGCATACCTCCTCTGATTCCCTCTTGAGTATAATGTCCCACGATCAAGTACCAAAAGGACTACTTTCTTCAGCTTGACAATTCAAAGTAAGAGGAGAGTGAGCAAGAAGAATAAGAAATACGTATAATACGTGTATAAATGTAAGGGAAAGTGTGTAAAATAGGTTTTCTCTTTTGTTCATTTTGGTGGAATTGAGGGCGGAGAACGTAGACATTTGGAGTGAACTCAGTGGACAATAATTGGAAAGGGCCAGGCGCAAAAGACTGAAGGTTGGGTGCCACTGCCATGGAATGGAATGGCAGGAGTTCAAACTGGAGACTGGTGAGATGGTGAAGGCGGAGGACCCTGCAGAATCAAAAGCCATTAAGGCAAAGCGTCGTAGAAAAGAGGATAGGAGCACCGAGTGAAAAGAGAAGAAGAGAGAATACTACACAGTGGTTTTAATTATGGGATGATCTCGTCTCGTCTAGATAATTCTGAAAGCGCGGTGTATCGCATATGACGTTAATTTGAAAAGTTGTGTATGATTTGTGCGCTCAGATAAGGAATTCATAAAACTGATTTATCGATGACATTCTCTTCGTCTCCCATTCACACTCTCCACCGTTCCCTTGACGTTCTTCCATTTCCATGGTTATTATTTATGGGCCATGTAGAAGGCGTCCCCCTCCTTTATAGGCTCTACTCCATTCCCCCCTTCCATACCTTGATTTATTCCACCAATCACTGTTTTTATGCGCACACCAACGCTCCACCGTCCAATTTCATCAGCTAAATTTTATTACTGCAAATGACATTTTCAATTCTGCATAAATAGATTTTTAATTCTTTACAAAAACCTATCCTAATTATTACGAATGCCATGTTTTTCAATTTAAAGTCCAATCTTTTAAAAGTTGATGTTCAATGTCATTTTACAATTTTTCGAAATAATCCTAAAAATGATCTGTGGAATTGTTTGAAAGGTACATTTACTAAAGCGACAAACTGTGTTTAACTTTACTCCGCAATTTAAAGTCCAATCTTTTAAAAGTTGATGTTCAATGTCATTTTACAATTTTTCGAAATAATCCTAAAAATGATCCGTGGAATTGTTTAAAAGGTACATTTACTAAAGCGACAAATTGTGTTTAACTTTACTCCGGGATGAGGAGTAGCGTAGCGGGTAGTTCCGTAGTTCCTGTTCCGTAGTATAGGCAAGTAGGTAAGTAGGCTTTATAGTAGGTCGGGTTAATAATTATTACATAACAAGGCTAGGAAGAAGAATGAAAATGAGGAGAAAGGACTCAAAATCAGAAATGCAATGATACTAGTCTCGTTTAAGAGAGTTTATGCTATATTATGGTATTTTCTTTCGGGAGAGAGACATTTGGTGAGAGAATGACGACGGCACGGCGGACGACGGACGGTGATTTCATAAAAAAATAAATGATATTTGTTATACACGTCTGCTCGTGATATTTGGACGGGTTGCTCTGTTGCTGTTTGGTTCATTGTGTTTGGAAGTGTAAGGGTATTTTTTTTGTTTGGAATTGCGAGGACGTAGTAGAGGACGAGTATGAAGAGGAGAACGGCGGCGGGTGCGGCGTACACCGTTGTTCATGAAAAGAGCTTATCTAGGTGTTGAAATAGAATTGCACTAGAGTGGCTAGTATTTTCTTGTGTGGGACAGAAACTTAGCCCATAACTGACATCGTCTATTCTCATCCAGCAGATGAACTCTTCGATGATAGGCATACATAACTTGTGATTTCCTCTGGCTCTGCCCAACCGGCAGTCCTGTCAACTTGAGCAGCAAAAAGTGTCTTATGCTACATTTGTACAAAGAGCAAAAACAGAGTGTAGTCGAATTCGATCGTCAAAGGAAAAAGGCAGAGAGTGAGAGCTACCGTCTCCTAGTCCGTCACTCTACTTTGGGAAGTGTAATGCAATTTGTCATAATTTGAGTGGAGAACGCCGGAGCTAATCGCTTCCTTGCCGAGAGTTTGTCTTTTCACTCGGTTTTTTTACACGGTGCGTTCCGCTAGTCAATCCGAAACTGGAGTCTCCGTGAGTTGGAGTGGCAGGCTGACATTGACAGCGTGTTTTGTGACATTCCCTCGACAACTGGTGCATACAGGAATAGACGGCGACGTGGAATGCCAACTGTCCGTCACTCCCTCTCACTCCAAGCCGCTTTTGCCCTCACTTTTTTCGGCAACGTTTCACGAGATGCTTACTACTTCTGATGTCGCTCTCCAGCTTGACTTATCTCTCCATAAAATGTGTAACAGCTTCTCATCCTTTCCTCTCATCTTGTGGACCAAACTGAACTGTGTTCTCAACTCTCCTCAGCGACAAAGAAACTGTCTTAAGATCCGTCTATCTATTGCTTCTTCTATGGCCTATTCACTCCTCACAAAATGCTAACATTGTCTCTTCTCGTCGTGACTCTGACACACGTAAACCACGCATACAAAGAGATGCATTTCTTCTCTCTTGTGTCTTCCTAGTGTGTACATCGTTCCTATGACTGAGCGACAGTCACAACGAACAGAACGTCACCAGCATCGCACGTCGCACCGACATCGTCATCGTATAACACTGCACTTCGAATATGTTGTACGTAACGTACGTACTATATATTAATACCAGATCTCTTGTTCTTTGTCTCATCTCCAGGAATGAAAAGGACGTTGTTTGTTGTAATACCACAAAAACCAGTGGACAGAAAAATACAACTTGAAACATAGAAACGGACCACGACGAGGACAACACAACGTACTATAGTAAGTAGAACATAGTAGTGGTAAGCAATACATTGTAGACTGGCTCTGTACACACTGTTGTTAGTATAGCTGTAGTAGTTGTCGTTGTCGCATGGGTGGTTGTGACAAGAGTAACTGTGTAACTACCTTGTAAGAGTTAGCGATGAGCACGAGGGACTTACATTGCATAAAGCTGGAGCGGCGAGAAAGAAGGAAACAAACTCAAACGAAGAACGGATGATCTAGCTAACAGCCGAGCCGGTGAACGTGAACCGAAATGCCAGGATAGAATGGGACTTTATTGCAGCAAGTGACTTTATCTGGTGGCTCGCTCGAGCCTCAATAATAATGCATGCATAATGTCCTGGAGGCTTCATTTCCCTAACATCGGATGTTGGAATGACACGGGATGGAGGCAGCAGTGAACCATTTCGCGTCTCCTTAAGTGCGTTAATTTTGTGATTAATTGGAGCATCAATGTTGCGGACTGGAGTAGTGTTGTAAGTAGTAGCAGAGTGAAGTTATATGAGAGAGAGAGAGTATTCAGGAGTATGGTATTGTATAGTATAGTTTTCATGACTTGAGACAATGGTTTTGCTCGGAGGAGTGAGTGAGAAGTAAGTTTTGGAAGGTTTGAGTTTCGTTTCAGATGGTCGTTGAGATAAGGGTGCTGCTGGTTGCGACGGGAGAAGTGAGATGCGGACAAGTACGTTGGACGGAGAAAGGAGCCCTTTTTCGGGGTAACGGGAGACGTTGGAGCAGGGAACTTCCGTGGACTTGGTAAGTTGGCAGGATGCCTAGGAAAGGGACCTCGACGGCAGAGAAGAGGCAGGCAGTGTGAATAGGAGATGTGGTGTGTCGGAACACAAAGGTCTAATTAGCCATAAAGGGAGTGATTTATGTCAGATCGCGAAAATGCAAATATGAAATATGAAAATGAAGATGCCAGCCATAAAAGTGATATGTGGGACTCGGCTGGCCCATTTCCCTTTTCTGCTGAGCCTCTGACTCACTCTCTCGTCACTGGGAATGGGACGACGTCCATCATTCCCTCAGACAGCTTTCATGGCTTTTCTTACGAGGATCAGTCCAACCGTGAGGGGAACTCCTGTCATCCACACATTATTTACTGCTTCTAATTACACTTACTATACTCCATGGCTCTCTCCGTGCAGTCTCTCTGCTTCTCTGCTCCTTCAACTCAACGAAACTCAACTTGCTTGCTTGCTTCTCTCTTTGCTTGTATACGCTTTTCCTCTCGTCGTCCTCGTCTCTTCTCTCTGCCACTCTGAGCTAAAGCCAAAAGCTTCAAGCCCTGCCTTCTCTTCTTCTCCTCCATTCCAAAAGTCTCTGCTCCACCATCCACTCTTCTATTTATTTACTCAGATACATGTTTACTGGATTCTGAGGACCGCCGAAACAAACTTTACCTTTTTATGACATTTCTTCCCAGCCTGAAACACCGCTCAGTCAACTGTACTTTGGGGACGAATCTTCGTTTTCTGCCTACCAAACGGATTCTCATCAGTACTGTTTCTGCCTTTTCCCTTCTTCTTTCTTCTTCATGCAACAAACTCTTATATTCTTCCTCTCACTGTTCCTCTTTCCTCTCTTCTTCTCCCATCTTCTCTTCTTATTCTTACTTCCACTATGGCATTTTCCTCTTCTTCCATGTCCTCTTTGCTACTTTAATCATCTCGCTCGTCCCCATTCCATCTTCTGACTTTCTCAACCAACCCATTCTAAACGTAAAATTATTGTCTTACGCTTCAAAATTTCAAATTATACACATGCTTTATGTCACCATTTTCCCACTTTACATTTACTGCCAACTACTTTTCCGTTTACCACACAAAAAATATTCTGGATCCTGAGTCCCAGTCTCATCGTCTCTTCAGTCTCTTGTCTCAACGTCTACTAAAAAGATGCCGCCGGAACGCCATCGCAAAACTTCATGCTCCATTACTACTATAATTAATAGCAACCAACTACTTTAACTACAATACTTAATATTGTTTAATTATTAATTATTATGAATGCAATGCATAAAATCTGTGAATCATCATTTCTTAAATTCTATTTAAACAAGTAAACTAAAACTATAGTACATGTCAGTTGTTGTGTTAAGTAATGATAAGACCTCATGTAATCAAGTGACGTCAGATATGAAAAATCTGGATTTCGTACCATTATTCCATTACAATTACAACCCTACGTCACGTAATCACGTATCATACTCGAATTACATTACAATGAATTGACGTATTGTATGTGGCACAATGAACCCACATGTAATCAATATTACTTAAAGGACAGGTAAATAAGAGTTAAGTAAAAGGAGAGACAAACATGCGTTTTCCGGAGACGACACGAGATGACCTGAGAAAAGGTTGTTTGGGACAGTATTGACTGGCGCTCAAAGGTAATGGCGAGACAAGAGCGTGAAAGATGCACAAAGGAGAGGTTTATATTGCTATTCAGTTCTTTTCCGCATCTGAGCATGTAACATGGAAAAGAGTGGAAAAGGTGGGAAAGATTTTGATTAAGAAAAGGGAAACAATAGGACCTTGGGGAGATTTTGAGAGTCGCGAGCGGAGAGAAAACAAAATTTAGGAAAAGACGAGTGAGAGCCTTTGATTCATTCCTTTAATTGTCTTAAAGTTTTCTTGCTCGCCCTTAAATTTTCATGTGTTCCCTGGATTTATTTATAGGCCGAGAGGTTTGTTTTGCCTCTTGTGTGCGGCGAGTCAAAGAGACACTTTAACTTGCCCACTGATGCTCTTCCGACAGTCATCCAAAAAGGCGGTGGCGACTTACTTCACATGCATTTTCAGTGAACTTCCACCATATAGAAAGAGACACAAAAGAGACAAATTCATTCTCAGTCGCCTTCGTCCAAGTCCACAAACTCAAATCTCACCAAAAAGAGATACGTGAATCAGATCACTTTCCTTTTTCTCTTCCCGTCTGTCTTTTCCTTCCAACCTTCCAACCCAACTAGGAAAACTCAAAGTCACCGCAGGAGCGGCACTGCCACTTTGTCCTTAACGCTTTCACCACATGAATGCGTGATTCAACTTTTTCTTCACATCCAAACTATTTTATTTTTTTAAATAGTACTTTTAAGTTTACAACTATAAAAAATCACTGCCAAGGTCACATATAGGAATAAACGGAACTTGTAGTTGGATTAAAATGAAATTAATAATTAGTAAGAATTGGAAATTACAATAAACGGAGTTTACGTAGAAGTGGAAAAAATTCTACAGTTTAAATGATTTCGATTCAATCACCCACCGAATTCATTTCCAAAATCAATATGTGCTAAGAATGAAGAATTGAATTAGAATTGTACAATTAAAATGTGAACACGATGCACCTTTATAAAATGTAATGAATATAATGCTGTATTTTGGTATATAGAAGCATAGTGATTACATAGTATCACAGGATAAACGAGTATTGGGAAGAGAAGTTTTGACATTTTGAGGGAATTTGTCCAGTTTTGTAAGCGGCGAGTGAAGCGTGAAATTTTGAGGAAGACAAAAGGGGAAGGACTACCTGCAATTAAAAAAAAGAAGTGAGGAGATACCCGGGTGTCGGTGTGGCAAGAGACGGGAGAGACTTTGAGAGGGGTAACATTAGGTGGGGGGTAGTAATGGGAGCACCAACTTGATTGTGAGAGGAGAGTAAAGCAAGCCATTTGAATGCATGCGACTGTCAGTCAGAGAACATTAAGGTTCCTCACGTAACCCATCGAGGGGACTCATCAGTCCTCGTAAAAATGTCACCCGAAACGACTTGACATCTGGGCCTTTCTGATTCGGTCACTGTAATTATCCTTGATTTACTGCTATCTCATATCCACACCATCGATCCAGACCCTACGAGACGACCAGCACTGCACAGCACACACAAACTGGAGAAGTGCTTTACCCAGAATTCACGTCGGAGTCGTTCAACACATCCGTCCACAGATTGCCAAGCCATCGACGCTGTCTCTCTCGGCCCTTCCTCTCGCCCATCATTCAATGTTTACAATTAAAATACTTCTCTGTCTCAAGCTCGTCTCCCATTCCCATTCCACTTCTCCAAAATCCTCCAAATGCTTTCAAACTTAACTGCCTTCGTCACCACTACAACGCACATCAAATTAGCTTCAGCTTTCACTATAAAATACAGCTGTAACCCGCCACGACTCTATGCTCTTTTTTTCCTCCGTTTTTTCTTTCTTCATTCTTCTTTATGGTCTCTTATCTTCGACGCAAAAATCTTTCTCCAAACTATTTACAATTACAATCTTATACTCTTCCTTCACATGCCTCTCTACATAACTTTAATCTTCCAACTACCTACCATCCTTCCCCATAATCACTCTCAATGATTCCTCCGTAATTGCCAAAGCACCTAATGTGTACTAGATGCCCTGTCTACAGTTTTGCAAAGAATTGGGAGCATCTACATAGCTAAGCACTGCACAACAATGACAACTGATTGATTGGTTAACAATTTACTGCCACAGCCTAGACAAAGTCGACAGTGAGCGAGTAGATGCTTCTGTATTGTTTTTATTCACTTACCATTTGAAAGAGTATGGATGGATGGACATAAACATGGAAAGGCATAGACAAGGCACAGGGAAAACTCTCAAGTCACAAGTTTATGCTTAATTAATTCGAACATGAAATTATGCAGGATGAAAGTAATGAGGCAAAGCGTCATGAAATTTATTCTTGCGTAATTATATTGAATGAGACGCCAAAGGAGATGAGGAGCGTAAGGAAATGCAAAAGTATGCAAAGGAGATGAAGAGGAATGTGGAAGAGGAGGAATCTGAGAGAGTACGAGAAAGTGTTTAAGATTGGGACAAGTGGAAAAGATTCGTTTGGTGTGACTGTTTGGTCCTTATGAATGAATTTATGGTCGATGAGCGTATCAGAAGAGGCGCGGGCCCGAGATGGAAATTCGGTGAATCGGAGCGGGAGAGAGAGGCAAAGACGTGGTGGATGGTCGTGTTGGGTCAGAGAAGAAGACGAGAGTCAAGTCGTTTTAATACGAAGATGGACGTAATTTCTTCTTAGTGGTGTTTAAAAGCTTTTGTCAAAAGTCGTGGTGGGGAAACAACTCAATAGGCGTCTCGTTGTATTTGAGCCGAAGGCGCATCTGTCCCTATCAGTGGAGCAGCATGTCCTTTTGTCCTCGGCTGACTTGTCCTATTCCATTAGGCGAGCATACTTTCCCCCGATCCCCAAACATAAATAAGACTGCTTCCGCGTCACTCTCACGTTTCACTTGCGTTCTTTCATACTCGATAACTATCTTTCCTTAAGCCTTATTTATGTTGTCGAGATAGTCTTTTAGTCGAAATCCGACGGGTCCTTCTTCCTTGCGACGCCACACAAGCATCTTCCACAAAGACAAGACACCGGTTCCCGACACCGACACGTCGGTCCAAAAATCGACGACCGGTCCGAACATTCAACCGGAACTGACTTCTTTTTACTCTGTATGTAACTGTAGAAGTACGTATTCTTTCACTTTGCTTTACTGTTAGTTTACTTTCCCAACTTCCAACCTCTAAATAGAGAATACCGTCGTCGTCGTCAACCATGAAGAAGAATGTGACCAGTACAGGAGATTTCAAATCATTATTTGGTGTTCACTGGACAAGATCGACATTTGTGTCGTGCAAGCATAGTTCCCAATCGCTCCAGCATTAAGCTTTAAGTCAAGTCGCAACCACTCAGACTATTCGCCAGTCAAGTGTTCTTCTTAGGATCCTTCTCCTCCGTGTCCAAGCGGACTCCCGCTTTTCTTATGCTCAGGTACACCAGGCTGACGGGTAATCGAAAAGAATAGAAGTGCTTGGGTAAACCGGGTATGAGCGAGGAGCAGGAGACAAACCCTAGTCTTTCAGACTGCAAAGGCAAAAGGAGAATGAAACAGCGAATGGAAAACTTGGAGCGAAGGGCTTTGTATGCTATTTGCCATTATCATCCCTCTTTCCTGTCCAAACTTGTCTGGAAGTAAGGTTTTTTGAGCCCTTTGCGTCACAATGTCCAGACAAAAGATGAGAAAGAGGCAGGCGGAGCCATATAATTGCAAAATCCAAACAAGATGTGGATGTGGACGAACCAAAGACGAGGAAACCGGTGTTGTTCGCGACAAAGACGTTGTTGTTGGACGTTATACGTCGTATGTTTTGTGTGTGCAAGTGTCTGGCGTCTGTGTCTACTTACACTTACGTCCAGTAAAGACAAAAGGGAAGAAAAATATAAAAAAGAACGAAGACGGTCCGCAAAAAGAAGCATTGGATCGATAATTAAAGAAATGAAGAAATTCTAAGGAACAGTCACGTCACAGTCGTAATGTCAACGGGGGAAAATTGTATGAAATTTCTACTTTCACCAAGACGAGGAGGTAGAGCCTTTCAAGATCGTGAGCTGAGGACGCACACTTACCGTCCACGAGTTTTGTTTATATTGGGGACGTGACAAGTGGAATTTAACTACCTGCCCCTTTTCCCTTTCACCTTCTTGGTTCCTGCCACTTCCTTCATTCTGTACCTTTACACGTTTCAACACGACGGAGAGAGAAAGACGGCCAAAAGGGAACTTTAATTAATCACCCTAACTATTCCAACTATCCTTAATTACTTCACACCTCACCAGACTTTAATCTTCAACTTTGGTCGAGCACAAGGCGCGTCGAACCTCCTCAGTCGTCTTGACGCTCCAGCCACTTCCGTCTCAAATACCTGTCAACTATGACCCAACACGAATCTCCACATAAAGTCTCCAAAAACGACTTGAAAACTCACAACAACTTTCTCTCCATGTCTCCATAATTGGAATATGGACTCAAATTGTTACTTATTGTTGTTCCTTACTCAAACTTTCTTCCTTGTCGTCTTGCTTTCTCCTTCTATTGTTCCTGTCATGTTCTCAGCTTTCTCTCACACAGTCTTTCCTCTACATTCTTTTTTCTTGTATATACTTTTTGTTAAGTTTGTTTCCAATTATTATCCTAGACACACTTTTTTTTATACTTCCTTCCTTCCCATTGCTTTATATTTTGGAAAATCTAAAGTGTAAGCTTATTTTAGAATAAAAATGGTAGCTTTAGCATCTTATTATTTCGACGACTGCTTCCAGAAGCAATCATCTCAAAAAAAAGGCTGGTTGATGCAAACGTCAACTGGAAGGATGAATTCAAAGGGCAAATGAAAGGCTAAAAAACAATGGGCCATTAGCATTCGTTCAAGGAGAAAATGTGGTGCGGGAGCTAAAACACTACAGACACAATAAGAAAAGGAGACAATGCTAAAGAAGCAAATAGAGTATGAATACATTTGCCGTGATTCCAATTCGGTAGTAAACTTCTGTCTGTGTGACAATATACGCCTTTTGGTGTGCGGATATATACGTTTTTCCATGTTGTATAGGATTTTTAGATGAGACCTATTGCGCTGACTATTGTGGCTGAAGAGGTTGAATTGTCCACAATTTTTCCTACTTTGCCCCTACTTTGAAGCAATGAAGGTAAAAGAAAGGGAAGGGTGAAAGTAAACGAAATAGGGAAACTTTCACCCTTGGTATCATAAAGACGACATAGGGACAATTCGGCATGCACGAGGGGATATGATAATGTTGACTGAGTTGCTTGTATTTTTTATCACATTTGACTTTCTCCGGGTGGTAGTTTGTAGAAGCAGAGAGAATGACGGGTTTGTGTGGAAAATATAACAAAGTCGGTTCCGTCGGTGTTGGGAAGATGATGCGAAAAGGGACAGACGTGCCTCGGAGTGCTGAGGGACATTTTTACCAGTAGGAAACGAGGACTGTGGAAGGACTCTGGTGTTTGCCGTAGCCTCAGTTTTGAAAGAAAGGAGAGGAGCCTTTGGGTGACTTTGTTTTATCGTTGGAAAGAACATATTCTGACAGCCTTTGAGGTTGCACCCATTTTCCTCTAATTTCGCTTTAATTCTGTGGCACTTAATGTGACGTATGGATGCCATTCCAAATTCCCTTTGCATATAAACTAACTACTTTAAGCCCACATGCTTACCTCCCCACTCCCATTATCCATCATCCCCTCCCCATCTCATCTCCATGGAAATCCGTAAGGAGAGCACACTCTCCAGCTACCCAAAAACCCGGGCTTTCATCCAGCATACTGAGAGACGTGGACACGATTCAATTGTTCAGTTTTCGTCCTGGCGTCCTCGTCCTCGTCGCCGTCTCACCCAAAAACGTTCCTTCCTTGTTGGAGTTGGAAAAGAAGAGCGAAAACGAAAACGACACCGAGCGCCACGGGGACAGACAGACAAGCAAAACCTAGCAGCAGCAGATTTTGCCGGAATACTTCTACACTACACACTCACAACCCGTGGGTGAACAATCCCGATTCTCTGGCGCTTATGCTTATACTCTCTTTCTACCCGGATTTTCTCCAAAAGGGAAAAGGCGCATTAGCATACTTTATGATAGTGTAATTAAAAGGTCCGAATTTACGATAACGACGGGCGGCACATGTGTGTATGGCGTTATTTATTCCACAAGCCACTGGAAAAATTTGGATGCATAAATAAAATCCAAACATTTAATTAACATTTAATTAACAAAAATTGCCATCATTAATACAGCTACGTATTAATTCTCATTCGGGGTGACGCTCTCTCCTTTTCGCTCACCCGGTGAACGTGCATCTGAACAACTCTGAAAAATATGATCCCTTTTTCTCTCTTAATGCCAATGCCAAGGATCCTTCGTTTCACATTGCAAAAAATTGACGTTATTTGTCTCACTTCTTCTGAACAACTCTGAAAAATATGATCCCTTTTTCTCTCTTAATGCCAATGCCAAGGATCCTTCGTTTCACATTGCAAAAAATTGACGTTATTTGTCTCACTTCCATACTGACTTCTACTTTTAATATTTACAATTTATAATGAATTAAATGGATGAAAATAACAGTTGTACTGTACTAAGGATAACTCTGGAAATTACTGTTAGAAGGTTTTGGAACCGATTAAACCGATGTCCAGAATTCAATCATTCAATGGGCTATTGGCTATTGCTATTATAAATATAATATGCTTTTGCAGGTTCTTAACGTATCCGACAAAGCCAACAATCCAACCAAAGTGAATGTAAAGTATAATAAAATATGTAATCCGAGTCCAACACTTTTTGAATTGTCAGTATTGTGAAAATGAAACGAGACAGTCTAGTATTACATTTACGATGTAATAGCAGAAGCGTAGCAATTTTACGGTTGTGTTTGGAAAAGTACAGGAAACCGATTCGGTGGAAAATGAAAGTCATAATTTGCCATTTAACAACTCTTGATGACTTTGGTTGTACTGACCATTTTGTAATTTTGAATAAACAGACCGGGTCCAAACGGGAAAAGGCAGAAGACAAGAGGAAAACTGTGTTCTAATTTATTTTTGGAGATTATGTTTGTGTCTTTGTGTAATCAATATGGGTTGAACTGCAGCCGGTCGGTCGTCCTGAACAGATCCTCTCACACTACACACAACTATGAGACAGAAGAGCATGGTGTGAGCAACTTTTCCCATTAATGTCTGCATAAGTAACGCCTAAGATTAGCCTTACAAAATGCGACCGGTAAATCATCGATATGATTATGATGCCTACGCTGGGATGCATATTACGTCATTAAACACACCGCATTGCCATCAAAATTAGTTGTAGTATATTTTATCTTGGGGGTCCGTCCGAAAAAGTCTTTTTTCATTAGCACAAGGTGAAAGCATCTAACCAAAAATCCCATTTTCATTCTCTTTCTCTTCCACTTTATTCCGTTCGCTCACGACTTTTAAGCTCTTTTTGTTCCACTGTTCCAGAGTGACGGACATTCATATGACAGAATGGGAATGTTTGTCGTCTGTCGTTTGTCGTTGTGCTTGCTATATATTATAAAACTAGAATTTTGTCTGCTGGAAATGTCCAAAATTCCTTTATTCTTCAATGTTTGTATGAAAATCAACCACATTAAAATGTCTGGTGGCGGTTGGTGTCGAGTACTTTGGCAGCGCGGCAGCATTCATGCAGGCATTTATGATCTTACTTTCTCTCTCAGACGATGCCAGACGGGACCCTTATCATAAGAGCATTTTCCGTTTTCGACGTGATCTACTGGCTCAATCGTTCAGTTTATTCAAAACTTCATCGATTGCCGTAAATTCCGTTGATGATACGAGAGTCCACATGCCACTTGTAGTCTAGGATTCCTGGAGGAAATCACAAAGTCTGCACTCTTCCACGGCTACTGAATCTTCGCTTTCCACACTTGCGAACTAATTGTTTTAACCACCGTCGCATCGGGTGAACCTCCTCCCCTAATGCATTTTCTGTAATCTCTTCCTAAAAGCACAAAACGAGAAACTCATGGGTTAATGAATTACAAGCGTTATAATTACCCTTCTATTCACTCATTTCAATCTAATGAGTCCCATTAAAAACTATAATTTTCTGATTTCTTCCTATAATTCCTTATTATACTGAATTTCTAGTAAATTCATTTTGAATGCATGATTTACGCTATAAGAGGAAAAGTTTGAGAAGAATCCCTTTGAAGTTCTACAAAGCAAGCTGAATGTTCGCATTTTTGACTACGATGAGATGAGTTGGTGACGAACAAAAGCAGAGTTTTGATTGTAAAAGTGTGATGTGTGAATCAGAACTTGTACGTTATATAACTATATATAAAAGAGTGAGAACGAGAACTCAAAAACTCAGACATCATCATCAAAGATGGGAAAGATGTGCTTTGTGGATGGAAAAGTAAAAGTCAGTTGGTGGATAGAAGTAAAGAGAGTGTGAGAAGAGAGAACGAATGAAGGATAATGTATTGTATGTGTAGTGTAGCAGAGCAGTTTGTTTGTGTTGATTGAGACAGTACGTTGATGATGATTTGGAAGACAAGAGGACACAGTGCTCATTGTTCGTGTGCAGATTAAAGTAAACGAAGGTGTGAGGGTGAGAAAAATGTGAATGTACGAGCGTGGAATGGTTGTCAGCGAGTGAAATATTAAAAAACAGAGTTGAATCCCAAAGGGAGTATTGATGTTCCATACATCAACATAAATGAAGATTCACCGAGTCTACGGTCACCGGCGACACCTTCACAAACAGGCTCGCCATGGTCTCCAGGGACGTTTCAATAAGATCCATTACCACCTATTTTTCCCACCCTCTGCTCCAATCCATTAAAACGCGAACCGTTTGGTTGACACTTGACTACATTAAAAAGTCCAGCGGACACACAACTTTTTTTGGTCGCGAAGCCAAAGAAAGACGGCAAAATGTCTTTTCCAAAGTTTTGGCGATGCGAACGACAAAGATCTACGAATTGTCTCCTCACGATGAATTGAGGGCGAAAAAAGAGACGAAGGGAAATGTAGGGCTCCTGAACGCGTCTTGGCTTTAGATCACCATCACACCGTGTGTGTGAGTATGTCTCTTCGGGTGACTACATATGGCTCCTCGACTTCTCTTCCAACCAAACACCGTTCTTTAAGAATGACTCACGGGACAAACTTTGCGACACGCCGCCTTGCTCAGTAATCCTTCCGTCTTAAAGTTGCACATGTAAATGTGCTTGCGACATGGACACAGAAACCGTGTAAATTACCCTCAGCACATGCTACACTGCTCTTCAATGGAAAAGCATTTCGTGGTGATATTCAAAGAAAAGGAAATGGCAAACGGAAGTTGGTGATATTGTCACCCGACCAGTTTTAACTTGATGGATTCCAATGAACACCACCCCCACACGCACATAAAAATCCGAGCAGTCTCTCCAGTCATTCCATCTTCGTCCTCGTGACAATTATCTTGCAGAAAATGGCACTAGAATTTTTTCATATTTTTGCATAAATGGCAGTTTCATGTTTTTATTCAAATGAGCATTTGTTCTAACTTTCAACGTTACAACTTTCATCACATTAGTATGTTTTCAAAGTCCTTACACTTAAATTATAGTATACCAGGGACATATTTGTTAATTTAATATTTAATTATTGCAATCGTAAAAATTGTACATTATTAGAGAGTTTGTCATTATTAAGTATAAATTGAGTTTTAATCCAAATGAGCAACAATCGTATCCGGTTTCAAATCACTGAAGTAGCTATGGGATGCCGCAGCAGCTGCTTTCATAATAGCTGATGTGACATCCTCGTGTTTTCTTACAAAGAGTTTTCCGTAGCTCCAAGGTTCTTGAAGCTGGAGAGGCTTGAAATCCATTCTGAGTACTCGTTCTCTTGCGCCCAGAACAGAAACTGCAAGATTATCCAAACAATTAACCTTGTAATATAACCTAACCTAATAATAATAAAGTACAAAACATAATGTGATCACGTATTAATTTAAAAATCCGGTAACATACCCAAACAAAAGTTATGAATATCCGTTTCATGACGTTCTTGTACAAACTGAGCAAGTTTCTTTAAAAACAAGTCAACTATTTGTCTAGCAGTAGTTTGTCCAGTGATTTTTACGAGAATAAAGCTCCCTTCACTCAGTCCACATTCATAGGCAGCATGGATTTTGACAATTCTGGATGGCACAGTGGCGTCATCCGCCGTTCTGCAAAGCTCCGTAGCGACAGAACTGCGGAGTTGGTGTGCGGAAACTGGACTATTCGCATCGTCAGGGAAAAACGGAACTGTGGGTTCTTCATTCACGACAGACGATGACTGTGAAGCAGTTGACATGTACAGCAAGCTATTTGGTTGCGATTGTGTTGAGTATGTACTGAAGTAAAGGTTTTCTGACGTAGCCAACGCTGAATCACTAATGATATTTGCAACGCTACTCCAAGCTTTGTTTACAATCCGGTGGCTAGGACGGATTGGAGACACGACTTGCTGATTCTTAGTTCCGGGAGATCGTTTTGTTCCCGAAGTTGAGCTGGTGAGACTGGCAGTTTGTAATAGAGAAGATGAGCTCACAATTTTGCTCATTGAACTTTGAGGAACTGATTCCAGGTTCGCGCTTTTAGTAGTAAAATCTCCTGTAGAAACCTTTCGAGTTGGTTTAATGAAATTGAATTCTGGAGGAATTCGAACACAATCCCCGAAAATATCGTTTGAAGAAAGAAATGAAGGTTGAACACTACTCTCAGAATTTGAACTGTAAATGGAAAGCAGAGGCAGGAGCCAACGGGCGGATAAATTCCCGTCGTCTTCTTTACATCTAGCTTCTGTGACGATACCAATGAGCCATCTTGCAGTTTTCCACAGATTGTCCAGCTTTTTCTGCAACTCTTCGATAACACGAATTCGTGATTTTGCAGTTGTTAGCTCAGGAGATGAAAACGCCTGTTTTTAAATGTATTACATGAGCGTTGATTAAATTATCAATTAAATCGCGTATTAATTAACAACATAATTAGAAATCAGTTTGTTGTAGTTCAAAAGTCGTTCTTACTTCTCGAAGGTCCTGTTGGGCCAAGAGAGCGTGAATTTCAAGAAAAATTGATAGTTGCGAATATTTCTCAATAAGATCTCGTTGATATGTATTCAAATGAATAACTTCGAACACCTATTTAAAGGAATTAAAAGGAATTGATCAATTGATCTAACTCGTACGTTGTACATTACTGCTACAGGATGTTACATACCTGTAAAGGTAAAGGCGTAAAATCAGAGCGTCCCAATAGTTCATCAAAATAACTTGTTACTAAACAAACGTCTTCCGGTGCTGGTAACACGAGTACAACAGACACGCTTGGACTCACTTGAAATACTTCCTTGGTATAAATTCTGTAAAACAGTAGAATGTAGTTTTAAAACCGTAATAATTGCCGTAATTTGCAATAAAGTGAACTCTAATCTGACCTATGTTTTTTTGCTTCTTCATCTCCAACTTCTAAATAAAATAGTAGTCTTTGTAAACCGCATGCAACATGCTTCATGAAAAGGTATTGTGATTCTGACAAAACTAAGTTTTGGTCTTCTATAGTAAAATTGTAGACATTGCGCTTGACTCCATTTGAAGCATTGACCTTCTGCTTTTGTTGGGGTATCTGGACTTTGTTCAGATATGATGTCCTTGATTTGACCAGACTTGGCAAGCTTTTGAACACCTCTCCATTCCTCACTAACATCCAAAAATTGTGAACCACGTTTCAAGCAAACAAACTAAAGTTAAATTGAACATAAATTATAAACAGCTAATCTTATAATAATTTACCCGGTGACGTGGCAGTTCCTTCGGATTCTTGTATGCGGCAACACATTCGGAGTCTTCTTAGGAACCATCATGTTCAATTGATCAATGGAGCTTGCCAGTTTCAAATACGCCATGTACAATCCCGGTTTGAGCTCATCGCTGCTGACTTGATGAAATGCAACTTGTTCCTATATTTTATGAATTTTATCGTCAAAAAATAAAATACGTAACATTTCAAACGTTATATAAATATAGTTGGATACAGAAGTGAATTTCTCACAGTTTAGAACAAAACCAGCATCTTTTCAAAATATTCCCCACCCACCCCATTAAGTCATCCCTTGTAAAAAAGAACCATCACCAAACCTCCCAACAAGAGCAGGTCTAAAGGAGTATTAAGAAAGTAAATGAAAGGAATAAAAAGGAAATGGTTGGAAAAGAAATGTAAACTTAATAAATGAAGAATTTATTAATTCAATTATCAAGACCACAAAACAAGGCTAAAGGCGTTTTACAGAAAAAAAAACAAGAAAGCAGGATACATATACATAGATAACCGCTTATTATATTTCAAAAGATTACAAAGTGTATTTGTTTCACTACAAGACTACAATCTACAATTCATAAAGTTCTGTTCAAAGGTCAAAAAGATTTACAAACGGAAGTTGATACTGAATAAATTGATAATTGGTACTAACTTCCACTGAATTCATCAATACAGACGAAGGGCCATCCGACGCAATGAAGTTTTTAAATTTCGACAGTTGAACCCAGTGCAGATTCGGCGTGTTGATCAATTTGGTTGATGGAAGACTAGTGACTGTGGAGAAGATTATTGCCGAATTCTCAGGATCCCGAATGACTTTATGAAATACTTTGCCCAAGTCTTCGATTCCTAGAGCGTTCTAAAAATGGAATACAAAATATACCACGTTTAAAGATTTAGCAGTTTATCTTTCATTCTTGATTTCCGTAATATACTAATAATAACGCATCTTCATTGTTTCACCAAATGACCTGCATAAAAACTGTGGCTTCCAACAACTTTAAACGGAAGTGGAATGCCGATGATTTATCCAATTCTGCACGCAAAGATCGCGTATCTTCCCAACAGCATGAGACCTTAAGCGCAATCGAATAAAAATTGAATTTTCGAAACATTGATAAGTCTATACGTGATTATTATTGCATGATTTACCATTTACCTTAAGAAACCAATTAAAATCACCCTTCAACGAAGTCGGAAACCCTTCGTCAACTTCTATGACTGGTAACATATCTTCTGTCGTCAATAGAAGTTTATCACAACTGTACACCAGGCATGCAAGATACGACCCTCTGCAAGTAATATCATGACGATTATACTTTCAAATCTAATTATAATTGTTAACGCTAAAGCGGTTTTTTTCTAATGGAACAATGGAAGCTAACCTTGCAAAATGTTTATGAAATTTTGGTGGTCCAGCAAAAAGTTGTTTTAATGACTCTAAAGCTGTCACCTTTGGAGTTGGAAACAAGCGATTGTTCCCATTATCATCGAGATCGTCATCACTACTGTTCCCATTTGCATCTTGTCCTAATAATCTAACTTGAAGGAACAATTCCTCAAACAAGATGCATTTTTCCGAATACCTTTGTGGCACATTATTAATATCTTTCCAGTCTACATACAATCAACCAAAATGCTCATTCAGATTTATACTTCAACTTCAACGCAATACAAAAGTGTAGTTTAAAACATCCAACAGGTCCAACCGTCCAACACACCAAAATCTTGAACAAACCTGAAGTTTCAACGGAGAAAGGAAGGCATTTGATAATCAGTCCGTAGCCTCCGTCATTACCGAAAGCAACTCGAAAAAAGTACCGAGTCCTGGCTGCCAAATTTTCAATTACTGCTTCTTTACATTGAACATCCAAAATTTCAATGGACTGTGTAGTAATTTTGGAAAATGATTCTTTCGTACTCCATTCCACTAAAATAGAAAAGCAAAATTGAAACATTAAAGTGCTTGAAACTTGCTGGAAACTTGCAATTCTTACTTTAAATTGCATTTTTAATGCTTAAACCTTTATATTTAAACGGCGTCCAGGTTTGTGGTAAAAGCACTCTCACTAAAACGGACGATGTTCCGATAACATTTACTGTTGCGGGTTGTTGAGACCCACATGGTCCTAAATTATAGTTAGTTTATTAGGATTCAATTAAAATAAGGAGTTTAAAATTGTTTTAAATCTTGACAAACTTACGAATGAATCGTGGAATACGAATTGTGGTACTTTCCGCAATTGTCCCGCAGCCATGATCGTCACTCATGTTTGACGCATTCTTTTTCCCCACTTTGTTTTTTATGATTTACGACATTACGAACTTTAAAATTGAATTTGTATAAAATGTATCAACGAATTGAGACAGTTTTTCTAAAAAAGAGCATGCCGTAGAAAAGAAAGTTGGTTTCCTTTGTTTGATGAAGATATTAAACGGCGAACAAGTTTAATGCCCCTTGGTTTATTATTAAAATTATAACTATAATGACAGATGATAGAATACCGAAATTAGTTGTTGAATGTTGGCAAAAAGATGTGAAATGTGAAAGCAGCAGAAATGTCACCTGATTTTGTTTCACCTGTGGATTTTTGAGCAAGTAGTGGAAGTCAAAGGAGGCTGAGCGACAATCCCGCTCGGTTGCTCCTGAATGCTGAAAGCTATAGGAAAAAACCAGCATAGCGTGTCCGGAATATGGTATAGCACATCGAAACCGTTTACACAAAAGGTAGAATTGAGCCTTTTTTTGAGCTGAAATCATTATGCTTAATAGGTTGAAAACAAGTGTTATCAATTTATCAAGTATACACTTGTCAAATTAATGCTTTAATCATAATAATAACATCAGTTACGCAAACGTAATCAATTAAATAAATTATGATTTTATTCAGTTTAGTAAGTATTCCATTGAAACCGTAACATTTTGTTTTTCAGGCAACACGTGTCAGGTAGCATCAAGCTAATGAGCACTATTATAGCACCAGTTTAAGCCTTAATGTGGCCCGAATTGCATTCTTGAATATTGTAAACAACATGGAGTCTTATTAAGGACAACGAGACAATTGATAACAAGTAGAATTCTGATTCAATCTAATCAACTCGGTGATTCGGTCTCATTATAAGTTGATGAGAAGGTATTCTTGACATCGGTTTCAGCATTTACAGTGTTCGATATTTATATCCTTCGTTAATTCGTCGATAAGCATTTTAAATGATTTTTGCATTATACACAGAATAGTTAGATAGTTAATTGAGTAAAGGTATATTGGTTGAACGGGTTGGTCTGTTTTTTTTAGACAGTTATTGTATTCGTAGCGATGAGAGTGGCTGTCTTTGTCTTTGTCATTTTTTGCTGTCTTTTGCAAAGAAAACGGGAGACAGAATAATTTATTTGGTAGCATGTCATTTCATTGATTTCGTTGTCGACTCGTCGCGGACTCGTCTTCCAATGAGAAAGTCGAGTCAAAACTCACTCAGACGAATTACTAAAGGCACTATTTGAGCGACATTTATCCAAAATAAAATCGGCTGGTTCTTCGGATTCGTCTTCAATGTCTATTTCTAAAGGGGAGCTATTAATGTTAATAGGAAACCCGCCATCTTCG
>JABASF010000196.1:0-56142 GCA_019776145.1 Harlomillsia oculata | reverse complement strand
AAGACTTGCCAAAGTTTGTTGTAGTGAACATTGAAGATCAAGGGAAGAACCAAAGGTGTGCATTGTACTTTAAACCGGTATTATAAACCTATGAGGAACGTAACATCATCACGATTTCATGTGTGTCACTATGTCGAAGGCAAAAAAGGATGCGTTTTGTTTGCTGACTGACTGACTGGCACGCAAAGGAAACTGAAACTAGGAAACTAAATGCTTGACACGTTGACACGAGTGCAGATTAACTTTTTGAGTTTGTCTCACTCGCGAAAAAATGTAATCGGAATTTTTTAACCGGATAAGATTACGTTTTGCATTATAATACGCGTATTCCATTGTTGCCGTGAGTGTTGTTGGCACTGCCGCTTCCGGTGGCCATTAGAATTACCCACAGTGTGAGAATTATCGTTGATAACTGCAGAGTGGGACTTAGGGATAACGCTACTATAATGAAATTAACCTTAACCTTTGTACTTAATAAGATTCAAAAACTGAATGGACGGAATGACTGAGTCTGAGGCACACAATCTGTTTAATTGTAATCGTAATGATGTTTAGACAATCATGCACAACATTACATTTTTTCCGAAAAGTCTCTCTCTGCCTTTCAGGTTTTGGGTCGCATGTAGAGCCGTATAAAGGGAAATGCATGATATCAAGTATAGTTTCTTTCTTAAGGCACATCCTCTATTAAAGCTGTATTGCTTCTTTTTGTCTTTTTCCACACAATTCTCTCATTATGGGGGTGTTTATGGAAGAAAACAGTACTCTTGTCTGTTTCATATCACGTGAAATGTGAGTACAGGGGATGTGGATGCTTCATTCACTCAGTCAGTCAGTCAGCTTTTGTAAAGTACGAGTCCAGACGGTCAAGACCGGTTTTGAAAGTGGGCTAGCGGACTCCTTTCATAGGATTACAATGAAACTAGTATAACATTACCTGAGTGTATTTGCTATTACCTCAGCCTAGATCCTTCACCAATCAATGTCAATGGTAAAAGGTTAACCATAGAGTGACAATGTAAAAATTGTGGACTGACGCACTCAGACGTTATTATCTCATTGTGTTACGCAGAAGGTAGTAGTTAAGTTACTACTATTATGTAGTATTTGAAAAAAAAGACAATTGTTGTACTACAATAATGTCCCGATTTGATAATCGTTATCGTTCAATGTAAAAATCAATGGGAAATGAGAGCGTGTAATGGACTCTTGGGTCATATTACAAATCATACTGACCGAGAGAGGTACATATAGCTGGGGAAGTGTTCAGAAAAATTGATTAGGAGTGGTACAGTGCAATGGTATAAATAATTCTGTTCCGACACTTTATTTCAGGTTATTGATTCAGGAAATAATATTGAAGGGCAGAAAAAAATACATATATTCAAACTGTAGTGAAACGTTAACAAGGAAGAAATCGTCATCTCTATTCCATTTTGCTTCATCAGTATTCCAAATTGGAAGATTTAGCTCGCAACAGCTCGTTTAAACAAGATTTTATGAAAAGTGTGAACTGAATACAACTCTGGAACTAGCATAAGGTTTCCCGGCTTTGGATATCAAATTGTAATTCTTGGTAGCACATCCTCATAATTTCTGCTTCGACTTCATAAAATTCTGTGCATTTCCAACGCTTCGCACACAACTACAATATGAATGATTCCACAAAATTCGTTTTTCGTTATAGTTTATAATCATAAACTTTCTAGTTGAGCATTATATTATTACGAATAGTATATAGGGAAAACGCAATGATTTACGAACGGAATGCTGATTTATACAAAATATTATTTCTTATCTCTGCTCTTTTAATACTAAAAATGTTTTTTCGTATCGGAAATTCTGGGAAAGGCATTTTTCTCGTAGAGTTGTTAGGAAATGGATTTTTCCATATTTGAATACGAAGAATTGAGAATTTTGTTCATATGCTTTTGAAAGCGACGAAAAGAGGAATTAAATTCTGAGCCGTGTCTGGAAATGGTTGGAGAAGATTTTTCTCGCTTTAATTCTGCACACCTTTTGCCTCCCTTTTTTTCTCCTGTGTCACGTTCGCTTTTACTTCCTTCGTTAGCTTATGGAGTCGAGCCAAACGAGAAAGTTCTCTTCAAGTGGAAATGACAGAGAAGAGGTTGAGTGGACTTAATGAGCTGGATTTTTTCTCCCAGTGAAATCTTGTGAAATTGAAACTTTGGTTCATTTCCCTTTGCATCATGTTAGAATATTCACTTTTTTCGGGTTGGGTTGGTAAAACCCATGTGAAAGCTTAGAGACAACAGAGAGAACCAAAGAGAAAATAGAAGGAAACGCTATGCGTCTCTACGTTCCTGGAACGGGTTCTCATTAAAATCAATGCCTTAAAGCGAATAGCGTTTATAGACATTTGGAAGGAAAGAGTTAGTTTTCGCACTCGGTAAAAGACACTCGTTATGTGCAAATGAGTTTGAAGAAGTCTTCCTCGTCTTTTTCTCGGGTCATCATGAGATATAGGAGTCGTTTGCTGGTTGACACCTTACTTTCAGTCCAAAAAGTGCTTTTCCCACTATGTCTCCATGACTCGTTTGAAGAAGTCGACTGTGACGACCGGAAACTAATCGTAAGAGCCTGTCGACTCGGCGGATGACGCCCATTCTCCAAACCAAACTTCTTCTCGATTAGGACGACTTGGAAAACTTCTCTTTTCATCTTGCTCTTTTCTTTTAAAAGTTTGTCATCACATTAGTCATGCCTAATGAGAAGATCAGTAGCGGCTTAATGCGTAATGAGAACGAATGGTGTAGTGACGCACTCCTCAGAATACAAATTCCTGGGACATCAAATGTCAAAATTCTCTGTATTTCTGAGTGAGTGCTTCTAGTGGAAAGGTTGAGCAAATTCGATGCGCATTCCTTGTTGCTATTCCTGCGTTCTCTCCAAACGCCAATATTTTACATAGTTCCAAATGATCCGAAAAGGGTATTAACAGAAGTGGAGGAAAGGTTATTTTTAGTATATTTAGCTCCAATTACAGATACTTAAGTACTTGTAAAGCGAAAACTTTGTCAGTTCTTCACAATGTATATAATTTTGAAGATGTTCGTCCAGACTTCATTTGTACATATTTTTATGGAAAATCCTTTTTCAAGTGCTGCATTAACGATCTCTTTGTGCCAAGTTGGTTCTAGCGTTCCTTTTCTCTTGTCAGAGTGTGGGCGTATGAAATGTCATGAGAGGACGTCATTCGACACACGATTTCTCCATATTTGCATTCCCTGGAGAGAATTGTAGGGTTGGAAGTTCAAGACGAATACAACACAGCTTGGAAACATAAATGTAAATGAAAGGTAGAGTGGCAGAATGCTGTAGCAATTATTTTGAAGCTGATTTTGAGTATTCCTTCTGTGCCATTATTATCTCTGGAAATGACGTTGACGTGTGGTAGGAGAAAGAAAGACTATAGGTGGTAGTTTGGTTGTCTCCTGTCATCATCGTTTCACGTTGTGTTTGACTTGTTCGACTGTAGTTAAAGCCTTTGGCTGACTTCTCCAGTTTGAATGTTCCTTTCCCTGCTTTTGAGTATGATTATTGTAGAATTGTGTATACGACAGAAAGCTTTGTAGACATTTGGCGTTCCTTAGACGAGGAGAAAAGGGGAAAGAGGAAACCCGCCCGTGACAGAGTCACTCGGTGGCTATAAAACCAGCATGATTAAATCCACAGATGTGAACGAATAGAAGAGATGTTCGACTTTGGTTTCCTGGTGTGCTTTCCCAGGAAGATTGTGTGCTCACTTTCAGTCACTCACATTTTATTCACTACGCCTCCCGTCTCTTCCTATCATATAACTAGTGACTTTATATGTACTCCTGGAAGCAATACCTTTATTTTGTAGTTGTCTATCGTGTTTTGAGTCTTTGGACTTTCCCCGTCGTCACCTCTCGTCACTTTGTGCTTTCTGCGTTTTATATAAAATCGTTTTAGCAAAACGTGGTTTCCTAAGGATTTGTAACAGTAGCACGTGCTTCAGTGCCTTTACCATGTAATCATGTAACATTTATCATGTAACCATGTAATCATACCATTTACGCAGATGACATAGCTATATATACTGAGTGTACAGACATTTCTGAAGGGATTGTTAGAATAAATAATGTTTTGAAGGACTTCTCAACATGGGCGGCACGTAACCACCTACTACTTAACTACGATAAATGCGAATTCATGATAATTCGGAAGCCCAGAACACAACTTCCTATGGTCATCCCTCCAATTTTACTCGACTCCCGTGAGTTAACGAGAGTCTCTGAATTCAGGTATTTAGGAATTCTAATCGATGAGCATCTTAGTTTTCAGAATCAAATGAGTAAGGTGAATGGAATGCTCAACTCGGCAGTTGGTAAGCTCTATGGGGTTTGCAGGTCACTTCCCAATAACGCCTTCGTGACCCTGGTTAAATCTCATATTCTTCCCATTGTTGACTATGGGGCTGAAATCTATGCTGTTCAGTTTGACACGACTCTGGATAAGTGGTTTCAAAAAGTGGTCAGACTATTCTCTGTGTTCTCAAGGCCTTCATTATTCAAAAAAGCAAGGAGGAAGAGGAGAGTTCCTATTAAGTGGCAACTAACTGCTGGAGAGGTAGCTAAAGCTCTCAATATTCTTACTTTCTCGGAAAGATGTAAACACACACTTTTGTGCTTCGCATATGACACAGTTCGATCCGAAAAGTCCTTTTTTTATGAATCCTTGTCTCTCTCGGAGAATGGGATGACATCTCGTTCGATGCCCTTAATGAACCTTCCCCTGGTTGGTTGGGAGAACAATCTTGTTATATTGATTGAAATTGTGACACATAAAATAAAATTGAACTTGAACTTGAACTTTGTAGCGCATCGTTGCCGAATTTTCGTTCATGTGTACGGTATAAATCATAAATTCATAATACAATTTAATATAGTTTATTCTAATGCCAATTATTGCCAACTTCTGTAATGCCAAGAGAATCTGATCGGTAATAGTAATAGTACCTAAATAGTTTCGAAATTAGAAGATTTGCCTTCAAAGAGTAAAATAATGTCGAAATGAAGATATGCAACATGAACGAACGAATGTATAATAACAAGTCGCATTCATTTGGTAAGGGATGACGAAACGACTGCAGTGAAGAGTGAAGAGGAAGCGACGACGGCTTAAGTTTGCTTAGAATCAAGAAGATGAGATCTTTTTCTATTTTCTCTGAAAGGGTTTGTGTGGAGGTTGCATATCTCACTGGCTTTCAATTTCCAAAGCCTTCTCTCTCACTCCTCCGGATGGAAATGGAGTGGATAGAAATAAAGTCGGATTAGTAAACGTGAGAGCCTTGACGACACGTTCAGATACGCACTGAAAGCTTCCGATATTTACTGTGTGCGATCTGATGGCTAATAGTGGCTTGTGTGTGTAAGTGAATTGCAAATGGGTGTGGTGCTTGTATACTTCGTTATTCGTTTTACTATACTTCTCTCTTTCTGTTTTTCGAATCCCGATTTGGACGGGTCGGGCGGGTTAGAATTGTGAATTTTCCATGGATTTGGTGTTGCTGAGACCAAAAAGTGACTAAGCTTCCAAAAGTTGTATACCAATGAGACGTATAGTAGCATACTATGGAATGGAACGGAAATGCAAAGAACATGCTATGAATTGCAAAGACCGACTTTCCTCCTGTCAGTCGCTTCGCTACGCTTGTCTTCATTTGGTTAATTTGTGTACCTTTTGAGGTTTGAGGGAATAAATGCTTTACCCATTCGGTTGAACAGCAGCAACGTCATTTCATTTGTCCTGTCTGTCGGTTTTGCTTTTACCTCACAGATCCGTTGCAAATTGGAATTACATGTCCGCGATGAAGCGCACTAAAACTTTTGACGGTGTGTTTGTAATCGTTCTGATGGCTTTTCACTCTGAATGTAGTGAGTAAAATTACTAACGCTATGCACTGTTGGTACATTTTTCGTTTGTATTTATTTTGCACTCTGCGTGCTGCCTCTCTGCTTGAGTATTTGCGTATGTGAGTGTGGTGGCGTCGCTTCTCCATCGTCGCATTTCATTGTCTCTCTGTTTTGGAAACAAAACGAAAACCATTCGGAACAAATTGTTCAACCGTACTCATTTTGTCGTAGATGGGAAAAAACACAGTTTCAGTGGTATGCAAAACGAAGAAGCGCCACCGGAAAATTTTTTTCTACTCTCGAGTGTACCATTTACATAATGCGTAATGGGGAAGAGATACCAGGGAAAGTACCACATTTCTACTCACTTACACACACTTTCAAATACCGACATGGAAATTGAACCAAATGACGACGACAACGGGAGACGACACAATCACAATGTAAACTCGGCTGTTTCAATGGTTCTAAGAGCTTCTAGCTTCAGTTTTCCAAGTACATGCACTTTATTTTGTATTTTTGATGCTTCAGAGAGAATTTTTCCATGTCTATTTGTTCCATTGTCCTAATAGAGTCGTGGAATACATCCTTGATGATGATGAGAGTGTTTTCTGTGCTTGTGTGCGTGTATGCGGTCGTGTCGTACGGTTTAGGAAATAACGTTTTCTAACTGATTATAGGACACATTTCTACTTTATAGAAAGAAGGGGAAGGGTGTTTAATGAATGAGTAAATGATTATGATGAAGCAGGATGAGTTGACTTGTTCTTACACAAGAGCAGATGTGTCCATGAAATGAAGGGATGAAGTGTATTTATTCCTTTCATCTCGTTCAATGTTTACAGCTGACTAGGAAATGGGGGAAGTTGCAATGAGGAGAAAATTCAATTTAAACTTCTTTTTGTTTCCTATTCTTTCGAACAGAAGATTTGGTTTCATAAGGATTCTCATTTTCTCATTGTACATTTTTTTCATACGACAAATAACTCTATTATTGGGTTTTGAACTTATATTTTGAAGAAAAGTAATTCATCTTGAAAGGTTGTGAATAAAGACATCATTACATGAGAATAAAGATGTTAAAGATCCGTGCACGACTGACTTGCTTGCGGACTACTGCCAATTGCCACGTAATGTTGTAATGACCCTTGCGTGTTAATGAAGACTTGAGTTGAACACGACGATCTACGACCTCGTAAACTTTTTGTGTGGAGGAGGTGGTATTTCCGAAATACCCCATGCTTGCTTTTTGCTCGTAGAAACTGTCCGGGATTTTGCCGGACTACTATCTTTCTCATTTGTTTTCTCCGTTTGAAAGCTTTGTTGCCTTTCTGTCTAAAGTGAGATGTTTGGCGTACGTGATCTGCTCAACAAAAGTTGAGCTTACAATAATTCCTGTTGATATTGATCGAAATGGCTTTGTGAGTTTCTTATGCTGCGACGTTGTTTAGACGTCATTGTCATTGTGTACTTCGTGTATGGTACCTTTCAGGAGTCGTACACGATACGTACATTTCCATGTATTTTTATCTAATCGTTGTATCATAATCACATGTTTTTGCATATGAAAATGAGAAATGAATGTAGACTGATTTAGTTGTTTTTTTGTTTGACACGTAGGTTAATGCGAGGTCGTCCGGAAGCGTCCTACCGCTGCCCAACGATGTTGTCGGACCAACCGAGAAACCGGAAATGGACGGATCACTCCGCGACAGCCAGTCGGGTTCGGATCGATCCAAAAGTTTTACTCTTTGTGGAGACTACTTTCTCCCGACTTGGTAGAGACATTGCTGAGCTTCTCGTCCATAATCGAATGAAGTAAGTGAAACCTTTGGCTATGAGGATGAAAAAAGCAAAGGCGTCATGCCGTACTTTGCCGGAGGGCATAAGGAAAAGAATTATAAGCTACAATTTTTTCTATTGTTACCACGAATATATTTCTGTACCCGGGTTTTTATATATAGTAAAGCCTTTTGTCCCATTCGTTTTATCTTCTGTTCTACTTTCTGGCTTTTGTAGTGAAAAAAGCAGATCCTTTCGACTTTTCATGCGAACCTGCACTGCATGCAGAAAGGACACGAGACGAGTTTTAACAAATGATCTCAGGAAAAACCATAAGTTTTCATTTTGACCTTACAGTTATTGTACATTTTGCAACCTAAAACGAACACTTTTGCTTCAAAAGGTGCTGAATAAAATCTCTTCCTCCAGCTTTAGTGTAGGCGAAAGGGTGTGCTTTTCCAGACAAATACCACGGAAATTCACTATAAAATTGCAAGTCAGAGCCAACTTCAGCTAAATTACAATAAGTAGTCTTCAGTTTAATGTCCTACGTGTTACGTGTTGTCTTTCCCTTCTCAGTGGTGTGTTAGTAGAAAAATTTAACAGGGAAATGTTCAAAAGTCAACACTTTGCATCATCAGCAGCAACTGATTCAACTTTATAGCTCATTTCTACCCGGCAAACTGCATGGACACTATAAGTGAGAGCCACAAGAAAAAAGTTTTTAGGTGCGATAGAGTCCTTAAAGATTTTTATTGAATGGTGAATGGGACTGTGAAGGTCTCACACGGTATTTCTCACAGTCTGATTAAGACGTGAATTGTTAGTCCTTAGGGTGCAGTTGAAATGTGCATGATGTTCATATGCGTCTTCCTTTTTTTCTCCAAAACCTCCTTCGGGTTTGTTCCTAAGCCAAGAAAAACGGACCAACACTATATAACATTTTTTATATTTTGTAACCTTCAGAAGGTCAGTCGTTCGAAATTCAAAAGAAATAGGATATCATGTAGCTTCCGTAACATACAAAAACAACATTCTGCACATGTTTCCAATTGATTACGGCAAAGACACGACCTGGCTCATTTTAAAGTAATAAGCTTTTGATGTCTTCTCCAGAAAAAAAAAGATATTCTTTTTTATCTTAATTTGGGATGCCATGTCACTTTGTCTTCATCATTCTGCGGAGGAGCACTTCATTTGAAAATGTTACAAAATGGAACTCTAGATTTCTAAAGTGGCTTCATACACAGTCGTTTTCTTCTGGTTAGATCTAAATATTTAATGATTGTATGCCAAGTCGTGTCTTGTTGCGTTTTCTCGTCTCCGGTACTCACTTTGTTCCTAGTGAAGCTGCAACGAATCTTCAATTACGAAAAAGAAGAAAATGGCGGAATGGGAACTTGGGGTTTGCTCAAAACACGATTTGTATGTGTGTTGCATGCCATGGACCACGTTCACATTCTTCACTTGACATGACTAAAAAGGCATTTTTATGTTGTTTGTTTATTACTTTCACTTTTATACACAGAAACGCTCGTTCAAACAAATCTATTAATATTATTATATTATTGCAATAATTTAGAGATCCGATTAATTTAATCCATTGGATGTTAACGTGAACATTTTGAAAATCTACACAAATTGATAATCATAATCAACTATCGTTTTTATGCATTTTTACAGGTACAAAGTAGAAGTTTCAGGGAAGTCATTGCCAATCATGACAAATGCAGACAAAGGAAGATTTGGTGTGATAGTCTTTGAGAATTACACAAAGTACCTCAACATGGACAAATGGAATAAAGAATTGCTGGACAAATACTGTAAAGAATTCAACGTGGGAATTGTGGGTTTCATGCCATCGAGAGATGAAACCTTTGTTGGAGCTCAGATGAAGAACTCTTCCTTGTTCATGGACACAAATGTGAAAGTGAAGGTAAGTTTCGTTACGTCGTCATCCACCTAAACGCACAGTGCCTTCCGGATTCTCGGCAGTTTCCATATGATTTATTATGCTTGGGTGATATGAAATGGTCCAAATATGAAGGATAAGGGCTAAAAACGAGCCACTCGTAAGGTTACTAACTAACGCAACGTCGTCCTTGCGGCGTCAACCCTCATACACACTGACAATTTTAAAGGGGTATACTTACATAAAGTATATTGGTGTTATAGTGAAAGTACCATGTGTGATCGTAACCGCGGACTTGCTATACTATTAAAAGTGTGGTCCTCTGCTCGTTGCTCAATTCATTCAATGAAATATTGGCAGCAATGCTCCGTGAAGTGAAGGAAACCGTGTGGGTCCCGTAAGTTACCAGATGATCTTAAAGCACGTTTTATATTAGACGTCATTTAGCTGTCAACTTGGTCTTTCTTACAAGTATCTCATCCCTTAGGATCAAGTACAAAGTTGATGATCACAGCTACTGGAACTGGAAGACTTCATTCTTCCGTCTAGTGTTGAGTGCATTATATGCAGCAACATTAATCACACTCACCCTCACTTGCATGTCAAAAGCGTACCCGCAGCTAAAGGAGTTTTGTCTTTGAAACTGGCTTTTGTGGCATGGCGTGGTGTGGCTAGTCAGGCGACTTTCCTTGTTAGCGAAAGCTACTATATACTTTTTTAAAAAAAAGTCTTAAAAAACGAGCTAGTCCAGTGTAAGGAATGTGGTTGTCGGAACTTAATTTGCTTAGTTTGCAGTTTACATGATACTAAAAGGCGAAAATGATATAGGATTTTTTTGGTGAAAGTTGTGCATTTTTTGTCGTCTCAGGTTACAATTTTGGGTGTAGTCTGTCTGTAGAGTGCATGATTCCATAATGTTGTTTCCTAGAAAGTGGTATTTTGTGTATGGCGTGTGGCAGAAGCACTTGACGCTGGCATGCTGCTTAAGCACAGTTTCTTCAACTTTCAAGAGTTATTATTATTAAAGTTTAACTTTTAGTGTAGTTTAGTCTGTCTCCATGCAATCTCTGTAGACAGAAATGTGTGTTGGCTACTTGGAGCTGTTCACTTTCTTACATTTTCTCTCTCTGTAGACTTGGTTATAAATGGGGAAAACATTCACGTGCTGTATATCGTTAAGGTTAACTTTTTTGGTCAATTGTGTACTCAGTAGGCTGTCAAGGTGCAGTTTCTCTTAAACTCTCCCTTTCTGAAATATTTCTTTCGTCTTTCCTTTTCCATAGTACTTTTAGTGTGTGCCAAAGTTTGGCTGTTGTGTTAACGTATAACTTACAAATGGAGGTGAAAGACGGGACTGAGTAGCGGTGAAAGAAAGCATTACTAAATAAATGGTCGTTTTGGCTGTACTCTCTATACGTCTTATACAATATACTAATATACACAACATTAAGTGTGTGGAAGATTTCAATGGGTTGGACTTTCCTTCTATCCTATGCCTGAGTATTGTTGTTCCGTTCAGAATAATTGCGAAAGCTAATGTGTTATTTACGACGGAGAAAATCATTCGGTTAAAAAAACTGTTGGTATACAGAATTTGTTTTAGAATATAGAAGGACTGTGGTACGAATTTTGGAAAATTTGTGAATATAAAATGATAAAAGTGATGAATGACGAGAGGTTCATAAAACGTGTTTCTCAACGTCCACTTGACAATTGACTTGAAAGAGAGATTGTATAGGAATGGGCATGGCTATTTTCTTTGAAAGGAATTCAAATGAAATTGTAGAAGAGGAAAAAGAGTGGAAGCAAATTGGGGAGAGAAAGGAAAGAAGGAAGTGAGAGTGAATGTGAAATTGCGAAGTGATAAGCCATGAGTTCTTTGGAGCGCCACTTGAATCTTCAGAGGGAAAGGAGGAGGAAAGGGACGTTTATTTGGTCGGTTTCGAGTGCCAACGTTACTTAAGCCGTTGAGTTGCAATGTAACGTGCCGAGTAATTTGTACCGCCGTGATGTCTGTCTACAGTTATAACGTTATGCGGGAGAATGGCAGAATGGGACACACTGCGTGGTTGGGTTGGTTAGGCTCGCATGGTTTGACCCAGCTTGTTCTGAACGCTTCGCCGCTTTCCCTCTTCAAAATTCCAATTTACAGGAACGAGGGACTATATGAGAGTGAAAAAAACCTTTCTTGGCTCCTGGGTAGTGTTGACCTGAGTTGTCTTAGGTCCATGGTTTTGGCACATGTTTCCACTCAGGTTCCATGCTTTCCTCTCTAAACCACCATTGTGATAAAAATTATTATTTGCTTACGCCTACACGTATCTTTTCCGTTGGATGGAATACCATCGGTCCACACACAAGACATGCTGATCTGGGTTTGAATAAAGCCTGGCAGGTACACACTTTTCACCCGGGTGTTTGTGTATGTGTGAGAGCCCGGGCCGTATCCTCTTATCACGTCATATTTCCCATAATCAACGGTAAAAAAAGACGATCCCTGTATGTTACAACGTTTTCCTCATTGGAAATGTTAGGGAGAAAGATATGGTTTCTGTAAAGCGGACCAAGAAAGTAAGAAAAAAATTCCTTTTTTTCAATGGAAAATTGAAGATACGAATGTTGTCACAGGACTAGGAGAAGGCTGCCGCAAGCCACTTTCATCAAAAAGAGAAGGAAAAAAGAGTGAGCGAGTGTATCCCTATCTGATTATTGAAAAAGTAAACGTCCACATGAGTTGTTGTGACCCGAGGCTGTTTCGTTGTCAGGAACATAAACGAACCGCCTTTCATGGCTGTTTTATGTCATTTTCGTTTTTGTTGTTGACGGAATGATGAATTTGCATGCTTTTTCTGTACAATTTTCTTTTCCTGAGATTCTTACTTGTTTGTCATGAGATTTGGACTCATTTGTCGTCACGTCTTTTGTTATTTGCTTGTAGTGTTCTAAGCGTTTGAGCTCTGGTAAGTTTTGTGACAAAGTTTTTCGAATCCCAAATTCTCCTTTAGTGTTTTACATTATTTGTGTTCATATTTAGCTCGTGTCGGAACGACTTTCTTGTAACAAAGCTGTTTTCTTTCGAAAAGTACATATTTGGATTGACTTCGTTAAATATTTGTTGACCGAAATTGATTTATATCGTGTACGCTACTGACTTTTGTTGTGACTCTGTGTCTCACACACAGCCGAAGGTTGCAAAAAAAACTTGTTTTTTCTCCCAAGTGTGTTTTTCTCCACATTTTTGTGTTGGAGAATTTTTTATGTTCCATTTCCAACTCAAGGAAATATACAACTTTTATTCCAGCACTTGACAAAAGCCTGTTAGAATCAGTTGGGACAGTTTATTGATTTTTTCACCTTTCCATGTTTGCATTTTTTCGTTTCCTGTGGAATGCCAAGGACAAAAGTTAAGTTCTCTCTAAGGCGTGTATGATTTCCTGTGGTTTTTTTTTCACGGACGTTAAAGTCTCTGAACGGAAGTGAAATCTTTGTTTGATTCGTTGACACGGGGTTTTCTGCATTGTTATCTGGCTTCCATCCTCCACCCTTCCTAATATGGTAATATCACGCTACAGGCTACACTCCTACAGAAAAACGGAATTGAAATTCAGGTGTGATTTTCCTATACTCAGAAAAGAAAAGAATCCGCAACACTTTCACGGCAAATGAAAACAGTACTGTTCCTGGAATCTAAAAATTGTAGTACACTTTAGAGTACTGCTTTGTAGATTCACACGCATTAGCAATGCCATGGCCTCCCACCTAGTACGTGATTTAGATTAGGATTCAGTTTTCGTACAGGTCCTGGACTACTTTTCCTTTCATTGAATTGAGCTTAGGAAAACTCTCACTCAAGTACTGGAGAAGCTGTGAAACGAACGAACTACGACTACTCGTCTTCTTTGTGTTGTATTTATTTTTGGAGCAGGAGCACACAAGAGCAGCACCAAAAATCCTTTGAACAAGGAAAACTGCTCCAGAGACTTTCTCGTCTTGAGTATTCTTCTCCAATTCTCAATGTTTCAAGGATATATAGTTCACTGTAATATAGTCTGACATGAGTTTTCGGATGTTCTGACTGAGTTTTCCTCCGTTCCTCCCCTGCTTTCAGTGTAATATACTAAGTTTTGTATTGTATAGTTCACCGCTTAGCTTTCTCCGTCTTCCCTTGTTGGGTACAAAAGTTTGACGTGGCTCAAAGATGAACTTTCTTCATTTGTCTGAGAATCCCTGAATTAGAATTATCTTCACAAAGGACTTGGCATTTTGACTTGCATGGACTTTTCCATTCGCTCTTTTACACAGTCCTCAAAGGCGATCAGCTTTATTTTATATTATTCTAATTAATTACAATTTGTATGAGAGATAAGATTCAGATTCATGAGGTTTTCTATGTGTTACTAATCGAAATTCGTAAAGCCAATTTCTTCGTCAGTTGACTGAGTTGACACTTGACACTCTTGTAGAATTGTAGTCTTGTCCTGTGCTTTGTCTTTTAAATCATTATTGGAATAATGAGAGATTTGCAAAAGCCAATTATTGTATATTGTATATTGTACGCTACGGAAAGAGTTATTTGAATGCATACATTTACAAAGTAAGGAAACCCTGTAGAAATTGCAGTCCGGGTCTCGAGACGACCGACACAAGTTATATAATAATAACAAAGCCCCAATGTCTATGAAAATGTTGGTGCCATTTAGCAGAGAATGAGAAGCGTCAAAATGGGTAAAGAGCCCAAGTTTTATCGTGGGTTGCTGTCGTAGTTGGGAACGTGATGAGCCGAGGAAGGTAGGTAATTTAGATGGCCCTTATGTGAAATTACTCTTTCACTCGGTGTAATAACATTTCCTCAATCCTCACACCATGCCAAGCATGTCTTGTTATTGTCTGGTTGAACAAGCCGTTTTCTCCATGTTTTTCCATTCCTATATAGTCCAACAACGAGGCTCTGCGACTGCGACTATGACGGGAACTACTCTCCTGTGAGTTTTGCAAGACTTGGCATGAACTAAAAGTGTGTTTAGTAATTTGTGGCACCTTTAGTCTCAATAGCGCCATGAATATAGAGGAATAATGTTAGCCCGCATCCCATAAATAACGGTGCCGACGGGTTTTATTAACTATGCAACTAGTTTTGGCGTATTTTTGGGCGTATAGATTTATTTTGCTAAGCATCTGTTATTACTCCATTAACACGTTTTGCCAAAAACATACATTTTCCTCAGGGAAATGAAACCGGCATTATATTAGTGTAATTGATACAGTCATTTATTCTCCCATCTAAGTCAAATCAACAAAATCAATCGTAAATTACGCAGCTTCGTTTACTATATCATTTAATTACATTCAACTCCTCCACCTTTGTCCGTTTTGCCCGGGTAATTCTCAATGAGGACAGTGTTCAATAACCCCCTAAACGTAACCTCGAGCAAACCATGTTACATGCTAATGCTTTTTGCATTTTGCTGAACGTAACATTTCAATTGGAAATGGGAGAGTTGACAGAAAATTGAACATGAAACATGAACAGTTTGCGTGTTTCGAATTCGCGACATGCTTCTTTATGAATGTGTCAATTTACCCAAATTGAACTTTTCCCTGTTGTTTAGCAAGAGGGTCAGTTTGGAGATCCGAAAGGTTCAGTTTGGCATTTTTTGATTGACTGACGGGTTTGAGTTATGTCCATTCTCGTCAGCGTCACATACAACTGTGTACTTTTTGTGATAATTTAAAAAAAATTATGAAAATGCATTATTGAAATTGTTAGGCTAACAATTTTAGTTGTCCAAAATTCTTTTTGAGAATTAGAAATTGTTAATGCGAGTTTAATTGGAGGCATTTTGAGTCGGAAGGAAGGAAAAAACTTTTGAATTTTTAATCATGGACATGCGAAGGATTTTTCAAGTATAGTCAGTTCGTCATGTTCCAGGGAATGTGAAGTCTTTGTCTTTCGTGAAAGAGACATTAGAGTTTTCATGACTTGGAGGTTAAAGTATGGAATTAGCGTGTTGTTGATGCACTGCACATTACATTACATTGTCGAAGAACAAGTCGGAGGTGAGTGTGTGAATGTGTGAATCCAGTATGCAGCTGTGCTGATGGTTAATGTTTGCGTTTTTCCGCTTGCTGGTTGACTGGTACTGAATTTTGCAACTTGAGTGAGAGTGTGTGGTGCAATACACTTACATTTCCACATTTTGTTTCGTGTTGTGTGAATGCGAGTATTAAATTATTGATTGGATTTTTAAGGCATGAAATGTTAATTTTTCACTAGTCGAAACGGGTCAAAATGACGGCCTTTGGGAATGCAAGTTTCTGAGGAAGTATACGTGCTGAAGCTGGTTTTTTATGCATTTTTTTTATTACTTTAGGGGGTACGGAATGTAATTAGGATGTGTGTAATGATTTTTATTTGAAAGTTGATGACACTGTAAATATGCAAAAATGGGTTACGATACGAGTTACGAGATCTAAAAATGTAAGAAAAATTATTTTTGAAGGTGTATTTCTCTCTGCTTTTCCCAAGCTCAAAAGATTTGTTTTGCAGTGTACCTCATTTTCTCATTAGGATTGCTTACGACCTACTTTTCCTAGGGATTTTCTTTGTGTTTCTGAAACAAGACGACGTTTGCAAACAAAGGAACATGCAAGCAATTAAGCCGGTGTGATAGCACAAGCACAATTTTGGAACCGAGAGAAAACTGCAGTGGAAAGTAAGACCCGGGAGTTTTAGTAGATTGACCAGTGTGTGAGAGCAGTTGGCAGTTTCACTCTTGTAGTCCTTCTTCGTGCCATGGCAGCTCTGTTGGGATACATTGCCAAAGTCTCCCGCACACACACTGTTATGGCCTTTTCCGGATTGGATTGAGAGGCTTGACTCGGCCAAAGTGGAATGTACAATGGTCTCTTCTCTTCTCCTTTCTGCTTTAGGAAAGATTTTGGATGGATTCATGATAGTCCAGGAAACGAGGAGGAACTGCTTTGGCCCTCTTAGGAGAAACTGGACTTGAGATTTATTCTCAGATTGCGGTGTTTGCAACTTCTTATTTTCTCTACACGTAAATCCTCTCCTGTTTTGCGGTTTTTCGTAGCTGCTCAAGCATTCCAGTCCCGTTTTTTGAGCGAAATCTCAAAAATGCTACGTCGTCCTACTTGTAAGCTTTATCGTGTTTTCTTCGGGAACATTAAAGAATTTTTTTGATGATACAGCACGGGATTCAATCTCTTGCGGGACGGAACACATACAACCATACCCTACATTGCTACATTGTATTTTTTGATTTGTTGAGCAGGGTATTTCCACAGTCAGGACATATCTCCGATTTTTCGTCTTTTCGGTTTTTTTATAAACAAAGCGGTATAGGGAATCGTCGAGTTTGTATACGAATTTTGGACTATATAATTTCTAGTATGAAAAATTCTTTCAGCAGCAGAGCAGCTGAAAATTCAATTTTGTCTTGCAATTGGGCAAAGGACATTTTCAACAGTTTATTCTCTATCACCATTGATTTTTATCTTATTTTTTTGGAATGAAGGCAAAAAAACAAGATTGACGACCCAAAACCGTTTGGCCAAACAAACAAAACCGTGTTTGATATATTGTGTTTCCGTCTTTTTAGCGAATTTAATTGCCAAATAACTCTATGTAGCTTATTGCACGCACATAAGAATCTTTAAGGATTCATTGCCGTTTTGCTCAGTGTCCACGTGCTTTTCTCCAAAAAATGTTCCATTTAAAGTCTCTGGAGCTTAAAGGATTGATCTAGGAAATACATGTACTTTTTTTCCTTGTAGCTGATTTTATCGTAGCACGCCTCGCTTACTTTTTCTTTTGAGTTGTAAGATGAAGAGTGCCGTTTCTCAGTAGCTTTCTTTTGACAGAGAAAGAAAAAGGAGACTTTAGACTGAAACTGTCAGAACTTTGAGTGCAAAAAAAAGAAGACGGGTATTCCTAAAGATCTTATTTCATTTTGAGATTTATAAACAACCAAGAGAGCAGTCACACAAGCAAAACGAAAGTGCTGCTCCCGCTCCGGCTTCCACTTCGTCTTCAAGAGAGAAGAAACACATAGTCAGGTGAAATCCCTGTTGATAAATGGACCATGAAGTAGGAAAGTACTAACGAAAACTTGCAAAGGAGCTACAACCGAAAAAGCACAGAACTAAAAAAGTTGTCTTTATAATAATAATAATATTTTTATATATCATATCAAAATGTTTCGCTCCTCGTATCAGGAACATGTGGTGAATGTTCAGATTCTTCAAGTAGATCGTTAGAGCTAGAACGTTTCCTTTTTCTGTGTGTACAGTCTACAGAGGAGAAAGTAAGAGTAAATGTTGTCGTCTTGTAGAAAGTCCATTTGATCCAGTCACATTTATAAAATGGCATGTGAGCACGATCCCTATCGTTATTTTCCCAGAGCTGGGTCTCAAATGAAGAACATTAATAAAGGTATCAAATCGGATTTTTTCCCTCGGTATCTCATAGTGTCGGGTCTTTTTGAAGATTTTTGTGACTTGAAAAGACTTAAATCGTCCAATCCTAGTCCAATGTTGTAACAAACTCGTCGATTCACTTGAACGTCTTTTGAATTTTCAAGGTCGTGTGCAAATAAGGGAAATAATATTTTACTATTAGTTTATTTCGGTATTTCCTGCATTTTACTTTTCCTAGGTTGTTTAGTTGTTTTAACTTTTAAAAAACGGGAAAATGATTAAATGATTATGAATATTTGGTATTGAATGAACTGAACTGAACCCTGCTGAGGAGCAATAAATAGAAAACGATGGTATGATTGTGATCATGATACTAAAAGAATCCCAAGGAAGCATCAAGTTTAAGCCGGACTCTGTCGTAAGTTAGAAAATGTCCGAAGTCCAATAAAATGAAGATTTACGATTTGTGTGTGTGTGCTTCTCTGTATTGCACTAAAGCGGAAAAGTCGGTGGACTTGCACAAACTGTAACTGTCACACTTATCGTCACGTTGACTCGGTCTGATAGTCGATGTACTGGAATGCTTCGTAATGGTTCGTAATGGGGATGTAATGTCTACTTGTTTTAGATTTTGCTAAACTTGCTCACCGAAGCAGGAATGGGACTGTAAAAAGACGACGACGCTCTCTCCCTTAAAGATTGAACGACTGTCTTAACGATGCCAAACTACCGACCAAGACAGATTTTACGGGCATTGTACCAATCGGAAAAGACCTTGCTTCCGTCATTGTTATCCGAAACATCGTCATTGTTTTGTTTTAAGCAAAACATATTTAATTATGTCTTTAATGTGATTCTGTGATGAGCAAAATGAGATGATATATATGATATAGCTTTCTAAAGGTTCTTCCTGTGTCTTGAGAAGAGGTGAAAACGAAAAGAACGTGTGTTGATTTTTCCTTAGGAGGTTGGAAAAGTTTTGGCAGTCTTCGCTTCAGACATTTTCCTAAGATTTATTTTTTTTGTTGGTCAGCTGTCGGTGTGTGTCAATGTGCAGTGAAGCATGTACTTACTCCCGGCGTGAATTCACAGTGAAGACCAAAAGCAAAATAACGTGTCTTCATCTTCAGTTTTCTTATCGTGAACAAGTAAAGGAAGCGTGTACGAAGGAAACAAACTGTCAGGTCTTGTTGTGATATAAAGCAGTGAGAAAAGCCTGGAAATGACCAGCGGAATATCTCGGCTCGTGTTTTGTTTTGTCGTCCTTCTCCTTTTTCTGGATGTGACAATCCGAATTTTTCAAATTTGACATGTCGCTCACACACTCAGTTAAAGGTACGGGGCCAATATAAGGCTTATGGGATTTTTCTTGAGGTGGTGCATACATGCCATGAAAACGACAGTAATAGTATTCACCATTTCCTCGTGCCGCATTGTTATTTTACCTTGTGTCTGCCTGTATGCTGAATGAACGTACAATTTGCGATGACAGTGAAGAGGTAAAAAGGGAACGGGAAGTAAAATATGGGTTCAAAGTCTCTTTTCTTAGCTGTCAGAATCCTTCCTTGTGAATTTTTCGTGACGAAGTATAGAAACAACCAGGGACTGAGTTCTTATTTGTCCATTCATATTCAAGTAAGTGTAATGCGGAATATTGCAAGAAGGGTGTTTGCTAGAGCTTATATAGTAGGAAAGCCGGGTTTTTGAAGGTTTTCTTTCTGTCTTTCGGCTGCCGCTTTGGAGCCCTAGGGCGACAAGATTTCGTAGGCTAACAACGAACGGGTAACATAACAGTGAAAATAATGTGAATTGTGGGTGTCTAGAGAAAGCATTGGAAGGAAGCAAGCCACGAGTGAAACCAATTGAGGAGAAAGAAAGTTTTCGTTTTTCCTTCGTTGCTCAACGTTTTCTTGAAGGCAATTTCGATGCGTCAGTTTAAAATGAATTTTCTCCTGGATGTGTATTTGCTCTGTGACACAAATCGGTGTACGGGCGCTGAGTGACGAGCAGTTGAGACTTTTGGAGAGACTTTGCTTTCTTCCGGACGTCTTCCCATTTCTGACATTATATGCTCGTTCAAATATCACAAAGTATACAGAAAAGAAAGGAAGGAAAGAATAGCAAGTGAATTCCCCTTTTTTCCCTTGATGACGTGAAGATTTATGCCAAACTGACTTTTTTTCAGGACGCATATTTGAACCCCAACTCGGGTGTGCTTCGACTGACACGTGCGGGTGACATTGTGCGTGGACTCTTACCCAATGACCCGAATGACTTATGGACTGTCTTCTCACCCAATCATACATCGTATGAAGCAGTGTCCATGGCCACACACTATCATGACAATGAAGCCGAGTACCTTCACAGTCCACCTTCCACGTCCAATATGCCGCTCATCACTATCATTCAGGTACGTTACACACTATATGTTTTATAGTCTCTATCATTTATCAATTGTAGCATAAGCATATCATCACACAAGAGTATTTGATTTCCCATCCATGTCCATGAAAATGACAAATGATGCCTCAGATTTTCGGTCATGTCAGTCCCTGCTATGGCTTCCCATACAATTTCATATCAGAACTGAATTTTTTAGGGTATCCCATTTTTTTTAAAAAAAACTTATTTTCACCAGGTTTTGGACATTTGAGAATGCGATTTTTTTCTTACTGCAATTCGATAAAAGATTTTTTTCTATGGTTTGTCAAATGGAAAATATTGATCGGACTATGCGTTCATTTTATCTTATTTTTAACTTAGGATCAAAAGGTTGCAGGTAATTCAACGACTCTTTCAGTGTTTTGACTTGAAAAAAATCTGTCAAGGAAAAAAATTTCATTTGTCGTCTCCTTGTAAGAGGGAGAAAAGAAAGTGGGGACAAAATTGGACTCATGTATTAGAGAATTGCATTTCATCGTTGTAATGGTACAAATGGAACTTGAACCTCGGGAACGCGTCCTAGGGGACATTTTTGTAATGGGACAACGCACTCGCTGCTTTCTGTCTGTGTCTTTGTCCCTATTTATCTCTCCAAATTGACCACCATTGAGCCTTATACGCGAACCTAGGATTCGCAATGCTTTGACTTTACACTTCGACTTGCGATTCCAAGATTTTTTAGTATATATATATTATATTCAATATTTCAACTTTCTCCTTTGCAGCTGCTGTGTTCAGCAGTTACACAGGGTTACAACTGTTACAAGCATCGCGTTTGACTATATTTTAGTGTCGTCGTCCTCTCTCGTTTGCGACACTGTCATTTTGTGAATTGTGAGTTCAGTAGTGAAGAATAATGTTCCGAGAATTTCCATCCAACTATACTACCAAAGTTTCCAAATTATTAAGGGTGCATTAAGTTTGCCTATTATGCTCTGAAAGTCATTACCGTTCATCATTTTGCATTATCAGTTGAAGCAGGCACCAAAAGCAGTGTCCTGTGTAGTTGATTACAGGCCAGTCTAAATTATTAATCATTTTGGACCTAATTTTATGAATATTAGACTTTGGTGATGGTGACTATAAAACCGTGACATTTTATAGTAATATAGTAAAGTAAAGTAAAAGTAGTAAAAAATATTACCATTTTGCCTCAAAAATTGAATAAAATATGAGATAGGTTTAGAATTTAGAAACAGAAAAATAACTAACCAGCTAGGAATTAAATTATTATCAATGAATAGTATTATTATTTAGCGAAACTGGCTGCGGCGTCTGGCAGCTCTGAATTTTATCAATTTCAATTATTTACAAGCCATTTGAGTTTGGGTCTATTGGAAATTTTGTATTCTGCGTTGCGTTGTTTGCTTTAGTCGATTACGATTGGACTTGCAATTTGAACGGACTGGAAATTCGGTGAAATATCTATTTCGGTGTTTGCACTTCGTCTTATCGTTTTCAGGTCAGTGTGCATACGGGACGATGGAGTCAATCGTCATGCAGCAGCCTATGCAATATACAAATGCAATGGAAATGGAATGTTATAGGAATGCAGAATTTGTGAGGGTGGACAATGTTATGTAATAGACGATTTAAAAGTTTAGGTGATATTTTTTGCTGACTCGAGTACAAAGTTGAATTTGAATTCAGTTTTTGTAGGCTAAAAAGTTAAATTGCATTTTGACTTGAGGGGAAATCAGGTGGAAAACTTTACATTTTGTACAACTTGCTTTTCTAATGCTGCCTGCCAGTTGGATATTCAAGTTTTGAAGAGTCTTTTTGGCAAGTAAGAGAAAGTGCTGATAAGACACAAAGTCTCGAGCTGATCTCACCCGGCGTGGGTTGGATTGAATGGCGTTGGCGGGAGTTGAATGAAGGAAAATCGCTTTTGTGGCACATAGAAAGGAAGTTCACGCAGGAAATGAGATGGAGGAGGACTTCGGTCTTTTTAGCAGAGGCAAATAGAATAGCGCTAATGATAGTCTACGCGTGAAAAACAGGGTTTCTCCACTTCCTTGACTGGCTTGGCAAAGAGAAAAAAATTTCCTTGACTATGAATGAAAAAGCGATGGAAAGGAAAAGTGGCAGATTCCGAAAAAAGGAAAAGTTGGGCAAAAAATCGTCAAAAAAAGAAGAAGAAGAAGAAAAGGGAAAAAAGTTGAAATGAATAGGAGATAAATTAAAAGAGCATCGCTGCGATCAAACCCGGTGACGTGTTATGTGCGGAAGTGGAAAAAAAGTAGGATTCGAGCATTAAATGCAACGTGCGTTCATAGTTTCTTCTATTTTCTTCGGTGAGTAAAAAGCAGAAAAGTACAAGTAGGACTTAAGGACTGAGACGACTTTGAAGGAGATAATAAGAGTGCTTGGGTGCGGGTGAGAAATCTACATGAGATGGTTTTTGGAACTAGAAGCTCGCAGTCTATGAAGGGAAAGAAAGGGCTAATCGAAATGAAATGCGGAGATTTATTTGCGACTCAACTCAACTCAGTCTTTTCTCCTTCCACAACTGGGAATGTATGGTGAAAAGGCGAAAGCATTGCGTATATATCGACTTTTTTGGTATATTTAACCATTTTCTGCATGGCTGTAGAAGAGAATGAAAATCCTCTTTATATTCACTGTCACGACGACCCAAACCGACCGAACCGGGTTGACTCCATGTAAGAAAAGAGAAAAAGCTTCATGCTGCTGCTGTACTGCTGCTTTCCCTGAATTCTTCTTCACTTGCTTTGGTGTTATGTGTAGGAATTCCCCCGGAATTCTTAGATGCTCAATCCGAATTCAAATATGAAGCCAAAGAAACTCCCAAATGGAACCTTTTCTTGTCCAATTGGTAACCAACATGGTGTCCCCGACATCGTGGATGGAAAATGGCATTGGACACTAAAAATTTTGTCCTTTTTGTGCATTTATATATATGTTATGTCTCACAGTAGTTCACATTCACATTTCCGTCGTTTTTCGTACATTTTTTTTCCTTTGAGCAGTAGCAAAGCATTTTTCGGGTGAGTATGGACTATATGTGCATGAGTGAGTGGCATTTTAGTATCATAAGACGGAATACCACCAAGGTTATGGACCCGAGGGATATTTACGGTGAGATTAAATCTATTATAGTATATTTTTGCAAAAGGATGTAATGGCTGGAAGGAAATGTGGCTTGGCTTGGGGGTGAGATGAGTGTAAAAATGGTGCTATGGGCCTTGTTTTGATGGTTGGTTTTTCCATCCCATGGATTTCAAATGCTGACGATTTTCCGCAGTGGAGTGGCTTCTCTCGCGCACACATTCTTTTGTCTCTTTCGAATCAAATTTTTGTCAGCTTTCGCGAGAAATTTGCATTCCGACTGTGAGACGAAATGTGATGCGATGTCGGTCCCTCTTGGCAAAAGGAAAAGGATCTTGGAGATTTCCTCTCTTCCTTTTTTGTCGTGGCGGTCCTCTTCTCTGAGCCATCCGAATCCAAGAAATGCCAGGAAACAGTTCAGTTTAGTTCGAATGAGGATGCGACACATGTGGAAGTGTTCGATTTGCTCGTTCTGTCGAATATGGGCTCAAAGGGATGCTGTCACTGAAAATGTATTCAAACCGTAGTACTTTCCCCAACCTTCTTTAAGAATTAGATTGTTCACTTTTACTAGTTTAGGTATAAGTTTGTCTTAGATTTGGTAATTTTTGTGTTAGTATTTTTAGTTCACTTCTGTGCCTTTGTCTCATGACATTTTGTACTGTACAGTTCGTGTGATTTTCCCATTTTCTAAGCAGAGATTGTCAATAAGATTTCCTTATTTCGAATGGAAAATGCAATTTGCAGCAATAGCAGCAGCTGAACATTTTAGAACACGTAATGCATTTCATTTGATAAGATTTCATTAGCTGTCCTTTTTTGAAAGTTATGATGTAAAAAGATTGAACGAGCAACGGTTGCATTTATAACAACTTAGTGTAACGCACGTGAAGCATAATTCTCGTTTTTTTCAAAAGGGAAGTTGCATGGACGATTTGAGTTTAAAAGCGACTCATATTTCCGTACAAAAGGGCACAAAATGTGTGTGCTATGGTGAAAGATCGAAGTAGTGATAAATTTTATGACCACGAGAAGGAAAGGAAGTAAAGCCAACTTTATTGTACATGTTTTTTTGGGAGGAAAGGGTATTTCACAATGACAAAAGTATACGTAATACCCGAATATCCCGTTTTGATATAGTCAATATTCGTACAAGTACAACCCGAACCGAGACTGTACACTGTATATAAAGCATAGTACATTACCTTATTTCCTTTTGTGGTGCGAGTGCGAGCATGCAAACCCATCATTGCCGAGACGAATAAGGAAACGTTGTTGGTGTGCTCAGTGTGCTATGCTGGCGTTGTCGTGCTAGTTTGGAAGAAAATCTCTCAATAACAATTGAAACTCTTCTTGTATACATTTTGGGGCTTTTCTGTGCCTAGAGGGACAAGAACGAGACCGGGAGAGGCGGTTTGAAGTAAAATTCGGGTTAACAATCTTTTTCTCCTTATTGGAAATTTCCATTTGGGATGTCAAAGGGAGATGAGACGATGACAACATATGGTTCCTAAAGACTTGCCCGGAAGATTTCCTTACTATTCACTCTTCCACACTTTTGCTTTGACTTTGTCAAATACGAAATACCATATATGACTTTTTCGATTTGTCCAAATAAAAGCGCATGTGGCCAGAAAAAAATGGATGTAGAAATAGTACTATTCGTACTTGCATGTACGCTGTGCTGTGCTTCGCGTATCTTTCTTATGTATAAGTGTGTCTTCTTCCGACTTTTCTCTTTTGTGTCACTTCTTGTGACGGCGAGAAGAAGTTTTGGAGTCCCCGTCTCTCGCCGTCACGAACCAAAGACCCTTTTCATATGTGTTACGTCAAAATGGGCTCATAAACTCAATGGAGACGAAAGAAGAAGGCGAGCGAACGAGTTTGTAATGGAAACTTGGGGAAATGAGATACAGATGCTGTCAGGACTGTATACGATATTAGTTTTATGACAGGAAGTACGGCAAACGCCAACGAAGTATAATGCAATCAGTCGTTTATGTACAGTTCCAAAGAAAAGTCGTTTTTTATTCCTTTTTCTGTGATATCCCCGGGTTTTTGCAATATATAGCAAAGTCGGGTGTTTTTATATTAATAAATAACCTCTCCCACACACCGCAACACCGAAAGCTCCAGTAATTGCCTATAGTACCCGTATATCTTCCCGGAGACCTCAAGTGTACAAAATAATCTGCGTGTGTATGTTTTGTGCATAATAGAAATTGCTGTAATGTTTACGATTTATTGCTTACCCGTTTGCTTCTTTTGGCTTCAAATTTAAGGTTCTTTCGTGTGACATATCGTTCCATTGTGACTCTTTTTACCGAGTACCGGCGGAATGCCCTTTTCAAGTACATTATGCCCGGAATTTCTTAAGCATACTAAAAGTTTGAGAGGCGATTCGTCTTTTGTAGGTATTACGGTATTTTATCTGATCTTAATGTATCAGTAATATGTTTTTTCCATGTTTCCTTTTTTGACATGTGTTTTTCTGAGTAAAAATCCAATAAAATATTCCAAATAATGTATATCTTGTACAATTTTTTTGACATTGTCATTTTATGGTTTTCTTTAGATAAAAACTTAATGTCATTTGTGTCATACAAAAGCTAAATATAGGACAGAAAATCCATTGAAGTTGGAAATGCAAGGTTTTTATTAAGATAAGTAATGTGTCTTGTAAGACCGTTTTGATTGTTGACGTTTGTGTCAACTAGCTTTGGCAGTTGACACTTGTCATAGGTACTTGACGTGTCTACGAGTAAATGTTTATTCTAGTTTTGTCAAGAATGGGAAAAAATTGTAGACTGGAGAGTTTCTGAACCGCTTATATTAAGTGCTACAGCACTTTCTCCGTTATAGTCTTATTGGATAAGCAGTCTATGTTCCTTGGTTCGTGGTTTGAAACCCCTTTCTGACGTAATCCAGGCCTTGTTTTCCCTCCTTCACTACTTCACTTTCTCCTTTCATCCAGCGAGTTAAAGAATATGGAAAAAAAAGCATTTTGTGATTTTGAGAGTGTAAAGTGGAAAGAGCTTTTAATGGAAAATGGTTTCATGATTTATTGCAAAGTGCACAAGGTTTGAGCAAGGAAAAGGTTTTTTAATTACGTGGTAACTCAGCCAATATGCTTCTCATGCATTTACAACAGGCAGGTGGGCTGTCCTGTGTACCCTTTAATTGAAGTGGTAGTGATAAGAATGAATCGTTTCCGTTTTGGACGGTTGCCTTCTCTCTCCTTCTGTGACTTTACTGCATTAGCATACAAATAGAATAGTTTTGCGTCTACTGACGTGACTGTTGGCATCGTCGTCACACCTTCAACCCAATAAAGGCAGGTTCATTCAGGTATGATTAAGAAAGTGTGACTCTGAAGGTTCAGAGGGTTTCGTTCAGCTTTCATAATGATTTTTCGTCATATCAAAATACTGGTCTTGTCGAAGTTGGAACGTGTGGAATTAAGACGAAAAGTCTGTTTATTAAACTCTCATTAAAATGTATGCAATGTGATTACATCGTAGTTTAAAAACTCCTACTTTGATAAGGTCGTTGACGTGACAAAGATGACGAAAAATAGTTAACTTGGACATTGTACGGGTGTCAACTTCCACGTTGCACGTAAACGACTTCTGTGTTTTGAGTGTGACTGTGATGAATGTTGTGTAATAGCATCCTTTTTTAAATAAAAAGGAAAGTAATAAATTGTGAAAAGTTCGTTGGGAAGGTTAAAGTTCTTCCAAGTCGGAAATTACAAAGTACAAATAATTACAGAAAAGAGTCGTTTGTCAAAGTCTCACTCTTACTTTTTGTTTACAATGTTGCTCTATTTTCCTGTATTTACGACTACGCACAAGAGACTTTCGAATTTTGAGAGCTGTTATTTTTCCCGGCTTTCACATTTTCTCTTTCTTGCATGCTTCAAAGTGAGTCCCGCTTTTAATTACGTCGTAAATGATTTGCTCGACACAATGCTTTGTGGACGTGCTTTTTTCAGCTTTAAAGCTGTGCTTTGTGTCAACACGATTTTTTAAAAGTAATGTTATTCTTCAGTGACGGAAAGCAAAAGTGCGCCAGCACTTTTTCTGGGGTTATTTTTTGTTGTGACGAAAAGGCGGTGGGAGAGTAGTGACAAAAGCAGTCAGAGCGGGTAACATGAAACCCTTTTTTTCCTGACAACTTTGAATTTGGAGAAGAAAGAGAACCTGGAATTCTTTTAAAATGAAGCTCAAGGCCAGACTTTAAAATTGACGACAAAGGTATTACAAATGCACTGGAGGAAAGTAGATTTCCATGCTGCTTCCTTTCCAAAAGAAAGTAAGATTATGATTTTATGATGTAGCAGGCTATGAATGTGTTGGTTTGTGAAATGTTTGATGAAGCTGATGCGATCATGAGTTTTGGAAGTTGAGACCCTCAGGACGTTTGAGTAGTAGCAAGGCAAACCACTCAGACAACACGTCAAAAAAGTCTTGTCTTCCAGAGTTCTCCAGGAAAGAAACAAAAAGCAAGAAAGAAGCATCAGCGACGACGCTTCTTTCCATGATCATCATCCTCGAGACCGTCTCTCGTCATCCCAATTTCCCAATCTGCATAACCAACTTGACTAGTGTTTGTCCCTAGACACTTTTGACTAGAAACCAAAGGGCAATGTTGGCAATGTGCATTAGTATTTTGCAGAGACGAGGACACGATCTGACTTTCCCAATGCAGACACTGGAGAGAAGTCACACTATCCTATCTTTTCCAGTAAATTCTATAGTATTTTCAAATGTGAGTATCGGGTGAGAGCTTGCGGTCTCTTCCTCGTACATGCCCATTGCATTAGAAAGTGTTGGTGTTTAGCAGTAGTTATTTTAGCACTATCTCTTTTAGATTATCCTTTTGTTTGCTGAGTAATTCTATAGTATTTCTTGACTATATAGCTTTCTTTCTCTTTGAATGTGAATTAGTGTTATAGAGGCTTTCCATTGTCTCCTTGAGACAAAACATAGCAGAACAAAACACCATTGGCCGGATCGGATCGCATCTCCATGAGCTTTTGGGCTTGTCTTTCCTTTTTCCTGAAATTGGACCGTTGCTCCTGCTTTTCGGGTTTTCTGTCCTCTTTTCTTCTCCTTTTGCATTTTCCCTGGTACAGAAAGGACGTTACGAGTCATCTTACTCCTTTTCCTCTCTTGCCGCAAAAGTGTTCCAAAGTCACTTTGTGTGTATACAAGGGTGTGTTTAACTACAGATTGCAGAAATGAGTGTTCTAGCTCTATATTGTTTTGAAAAACCTTTTGATCTAAAATATTATAGGCTACCGAATTTTGAACAGTGACCCGCCCGTTGTGCATAAACAGAAAAGGCGGGCGTTGTTTAATATTGAATTTTGGAACCATTGTGAAGATACATCGCTTTGCTTATTATTTCTTGTGACCAAACAATGATGGTTTTACGGTTCAATGGTAAACTCTGAACTGACTGTTGGATTCTGGGGTCTGGGGTTTTGTCGTTTTGTTTTTGAGAGAGTTCACAAACATTACGGTTTTCTTTTAGGTGGTGATTCTCTGGTTGTGGCATGAAGTAAAAACGTAAATCAAACACTTTGCGCTTTTCTTGGAAGTTGTATGAAAAGTTTCCAGTTTGCTAGGCTTAGGGAAACAGTGCGCCATACAGGGAAACAGGGAAGCAATTGACAAAGGAAAGCGGGGAATAAGATGACGAAAGGATGCGGTTCGGGTTTTGACAGTGCTTCATTGAACTGACTCAGTATTATGAATTAGCATTCTAATTTGCGGCGAGGGAGGTTAAACAGGATGGAGAAGATGATAATTATTATTCGAAGGTGTGTTGTTAGTGGAGAGAAGTCGTTTTCCCAAAGACAGGAAAGCGAGAAATGAATAGATTGTACAGATGTTGATGCTTTATGGTGGTTTTGTGTGTCTGTTCCGCCTCAATGACCGAACTGACTGGGACCGGAAGGGTACAAATGGCACTGGGGAAATGTTGAATTCGTCTCGGTTCAACTGGGAAAGTGATTATTTACAAGAGTGAAATGGAGGAATGGGAAAATGTGTAAAGGAGCGAATGTATATCATCTCTCCAATTCCAATGCGATGGGAAGAAGAGAGGGTGTGTCTCGCCAACGTTTTCGGTTTGAAGACTGTTATATCTCCCTTTTCTACCCGGGTACTATACTTTCAGAGTTTCGGACTTATAACAAAGGTTCTTTGCCTGTCTTTGCCTAATGTCAGTTGGAAAAGATATGCCGAGTTATTACTCGGAGACGGTGAAAGCATATGAAACTGTAATGGAATTAATGAGCATCAAGCGGGGGCCACCCGGAGCTACGAATTAATTTAAGTCCATTCACAAATGTCTCAGACTTTGCTTCAACTCCCATCCTGAGTAAACAGAAATGAGCACAGAGGATGAAGCATCATCACTTCACGAACCCGGACCAAATCCACATTTTACTCATCCTTGTGTTATACATAGTAAATAGTACTTGTACATTTTTGTCTGTTTGTCCCTTCGGGCACGGTTGAGTTTTCACTCACGTCCAGAGATCCAGCGATCCAGAGATACAATCCAGAATAGAAATCCAGCTTTGACTCTTCTCTCTGCATTTTATATTTTTCTACTCACTTCACTTTAGTATACTACATATAGCTTAATTCATCAAGATTTAGTTAGTAGTTTTTCTGAAAGCTACGTAATAATCTTCTCTATTCAACAAAAAGTAATTAAGTTTCCTTCTATCCTGAAAAGATGATGGAGATGAGAATATAATAATTAATTAATTTAAACTTTCTTTTATATTGTCACAGGATAAAGGAGAGTTGGACGGGATTCGCCGGGTGCTATTCGGAGCCGGGTTGAAATTTTGGTTGCATCGTCTGTTGTTCTTGGACTCGCTGTCTTACTTGAGTCGTGGGCGACTGAGCATCAGTCTCAAGCGGTACATCCTCATTGATATTGATGACATTTTCGTGGGAGAGAAGGGCACTCGACTCCGAAAGACTGATGTCCAGGTGAGCCACTTTACTTCCCCCTTTGGCCCATTATTACTCCGTCTTATAGGAAAAGGCACGTTTGAGAAAGCTCCTTTAAAGAAGGACGTGGAATGTGAATGTCAATGAGGGTTCCAACCCGAATTAAATCGCGTGAAGAGACGTTTCCTTTCCCGTATCGTCCTCATATCCACAACTTTAGCTTTTCCTATATATATCTGTTTTTAATGCAATTTTCTATACATTGATTACTTAAGAAGTAGTAGCGACTTGTCCTCCTAAGTCCCTAAGAGAAAGTACAAGAAGCTCATCCTGTTGTGATTTAATTCATGTTACCTTGTCCCCTTGAGATTCCGAGGGCAAATGTGATTATGCCTTGAGTCTTTCCTTTTGGGATAAGTTGGGTCGTAGTACAATTTGTTAACTGGATTCATTATGTTTTTTACAGGCCATGTTGGAGACACAAGAAGAACTTCGGACGCTCGTTCCAGGGTTTAAATTTAATCTAGGATTTTCTGGAAAGTACTTCCACTTTGGGGACGAAGAAGAAAATGCTGGAGATGACTTGCTTTTGGGTGAGGAAAAGATCATTTTGTTACGTTCTTGTTCTTTGTTCTTCTGCTCTTTGTTCAATACACAATGCGTTTTCTTTTGAGTCAGTGTTTTCAATAACTTTGAAAAATTGTGCTCATTTTTTATAAAAAGCAACTTGTTTTATGTCTTTGTCTCCTGTTTCTGGGATGTGCAGCGAATAGCGACAAGTTCATGTGGTTTGGACACATGTGGAATCATATCCAGCCGCATTTGTACTCGAATGCAACTCAGCTAATGGTGGACATGGCCAAGAATAAAGACTTTGCGAAGGTAAGAGTCATTTTTTGTCCTTATTACTACGTTTGATGGACGTTTTTCTTCCGGTGCATTATGGAAGACGATCTGAATTCTTTAGGTTGTGTATAGCATAGTGACATTGTGAGAATAAAGGTTTTTTCAGACCATTATCATTATAGGAAGACTGATTTTTGGTTGATTTTAGGAACACGGGATTCCAATCGACTCGGGGTACTCTGTGTCACCTCATCATTCAGGTGTTTACCCGGTGCATGAGTCACTCTACGACGCGTGGAAGAAAGTTTGGAATGTCAAAGTTACTAGCACGGAAGAATATCCCCATTTACGACCAGCACGACTCCGACGCGGATTTATTCATCGAGGTCTCATGGTGAGTTTCCCTTCTTTTTTATATCATTTTGATTCACTCCGATTTGTTATTTGTGATAAAAAGGATACAGTTACAATGTTATAGAATGAATTTGTGTAGTTTTTTTGTATGAGCTGAGTTGAGTCTAAAAAATATGATTTGGATTTCTGCTTAATGTAGGTCTTGCCAAGGCAAACATGTGGTTTGTTCACTCACACGATCTTCATCGATCGTTACCCGGGAGGTCAATCCAAACTGGATGAGAGTATTCGGGGCGGAGAACTATTCCAGTCCATAGTGTACAATGCCGTGAGTACAAAGAAACAAGGATACTACATTTACACACATTTGCAGTTGCACACTTCTTTTCCTTCTATGACCATTTCCGTTTCCTCTTTTCAAAACTATTCTTCTTCGGCTTCTTTGTTCGTTTTTTATGCTGTTGTCTTTCTTGATTTCTTTTTCATTTGTGGTTTTTTTAGTAGTAATTTTTTAGTTTGGGTCAGTCTCCAGTCAGCTTTTTTCTAGAGTCTCACGCTCCTCACGTGCAAGTTGGTTCTTTCTTCCCGTCTTCTTTTTTCGCTTTCTCACTTTATTTCATTTCACTTTTCATTTTAGTATTCGGCTGGTGAATGTAGCTTGATGGTTTTCCCTATGCTTTCTCTTTCACTCAAAGTAACAGTTTTCAAGGGTAAAATGCAAGTTTGTCGACTGCGCCCTGGAATGCATAAGATTGTATTCGTTTTTCTGGATATTTTTTTTTTCTGCTTCAAGAGGATTACTTTGTTCCAACCTTCCAACTATCCTCACATGGCACGACGTAGACATGAACTGATACAGCTGAACTGAGAATGGAGATACAATAATCGTAATCTTTTATGAGCTTTCTTTCTAACTTCATCTGCAGCCGGAGAATGGGCTGTTCAGTTTGTAACGCAATTTCGTCCAGTGCAACTGCTCCGTACAAAACTTCCTTTTATAGTGCAGACTTTTCCTTAAATGCGTTCTTTCTACTCAAAACATATTGATAATCATGGCTAAGTAAAGAGCTGCTTCGCCAAAATAGCTTTTATGTATTCAGTGTAAAAACATACGCTTGACTTCATTCAGAATCCAATTTCCTTCCCATTTAGCTTAAGGGATTTTGCAATTTAGAATTTAATCATGTAATTGGATTAATAATGTTCTGCTTGTACGTTTCAGATTAATGTGTTCATGACACACATGTCGAATTATGGGAATGATCGTTTGGGGCTGTACACTTTCGAATCTGTCATCAAGTATGTATACTGTTGGACGAATCTGCAGATCGTGACTGTTCCTCCGGTGCTTTTGGCTGAGAAGTATTTCAAAATGCATCCTGACGAGCTTGATCCCATTTGGGGGGTAAGTACTTTTTGATTACTGGATGCTAATCAAATTATAAGAATCGATTAACAAGTTTAATGATGTACTCATTTTTTAACAGAATCCTTGCGATGACCCACGTCACAAAAAGATATGGTCAACTAACAAAACTTGCGAGAGCCTTCCCCAGTTTTTAGTAGTTGGTCCTCAGAAAACTGGGACGACTGCATTGTACACATTCCTCACAATGCATCCTACAATTAGCAGCAGTAAACCAAGTCCAGAAACCTTTGAAGAAGTACAGTTTTTTAATGGCAAGAATTATTACAGGGGACTTGACTGGTGAGTTTCACACTGTGAATATTTAGATTGCATTCAGAATGCTTGGGTTTTGATTTTTTTCTGTTTTCTTCAGGTACATGAAATTCTTCACTGCTGAAAATACCAATGCAACGATATCAAGTAACAATGTGATAGACTCTTCAGCAAAATCCATTTTGTTTGAAAAAAGTGCCAATTATTTTGATAACGAGCTTGTTCCGAGAAGGGCTCACGCTTTGCTACCTCGTGCAAAAATTGTGAGTACACACGACACGTCGTTCAATACATCGTTATTTTAAATTATTTGATGCGGAATATTGTGTGTGATATTACAGTTTTTCGGAATTTTGATTTTGCACAGGTCACAATCTTAATTTCACCAACGAAGCGAGCGCACAGTTGGTATCAACACATGCGAGCTCATAATGATGCTGTGGCTGTGAATTACACATTTTATGAAGTCTTGACTGCAACGTCTACAGCTCCGAAAAATTTAAGAGACTTACGAAATAGGTACAATATTTAAAAAATGATCATTTAAAGCAACTGAATCTGGAATCTAGGCACTGACATGGAAGTTTACAAACTTAATTATTGTTTTGTTCTTGGACAGGTGCTTAAATCCCGGCCGTTACGCACAACATTTGGAAAGATGGCTTAGCTACTTTTCTTCTCAACAGTTACTCATTCTTGATGGAGAGGAATTGCGAAATGAACCAGTTACTGTTATGACTAGATTACAGCAATTCCTTCAGATTGACCCTGTGTTTGATTATTCGAGTAGATTAAGGTAATGCTATTATAAATCAATTGTTTATTTGTTTCTTAATTATAATAACATATCCTTAAAAAGCGCTTTTCATTCTTCTTCCAGGTATGACAGAAGCAAAGGATTTTACTGTCAAGTCATAAGTGAAAATAAGAATAAATGCCTTGGGAGAAGTAAGGGCCGGCAGTATCCGGCAATGGATGCCAAATCTGCAAAGTATCTTCATGTAATGCTTACAAAATCAATTTTTGCTAATGACGTTTTCATTTTTTGAATTTTGTTTCCAGTGGTTAACGTTTTTTGTTTGCTACACAGGCGTACTACACTTCTCACAACAGTGCTCTCGTGAAATTATTGAAACGGCTGGACCAACCAATTCCACAATGGCTGAAAGAGGATTTGAGTCAAGCTTTGTGACCATGGCCTACACGCCTGACAGCTTCTGGACAGGCTTTTCCTCCGTCGATTCTTCGCTAAGACGTTATCATTTTTGTATAGTCGCATGGATGCTCTCAACAAGACTTTTTGTATTTTTTTGTGAACTGATTTAATTAAACGATGTAATCGATCTGTCGATCTGTAGTAAGTTACCTTACTATAAAAATAATGTAATTGTAGTGCTATTTTGTACCAGCACCGTGTTCTCACCCTCACCCCACAAAAAATGAATGACGCAATAATTATTGTCTTAGAATTGTGAGAAGACTAATAATCTGCATTTCGAATTATTAATGTTACTACACCTCCGATTACATTATTTTTACTGCAAGTATTGTAGGATATTGAAAATGAAACTAATCACATAGGTAGATCCGTGGGATTTCTGTTAATTCGTTAATTGTAGCTGTGCATGTAGTGATCGCCAGCCATGCGGCCATGCCATACCATTAATTAGAAATTAGAACTAGAACCATTATATTATTAATATTAATGGTAGACAATACCATTAAATTAGATTAATATATTCAAATCAATCAATCTATGTGTAAGCATATAATCAATGGAACGTGACCTAACCTTGTGCAAATACGCTCTATTCAATACATTTTTCGATATAATGTTTTTTTTTGTCTCGTATTATAGAATCGTAGCAGCAATAACAGTTAGTCATAAAAATTATTCTGACGCGAAATGAATTTGTCGATGATTTGTTTCCGAAAGCGATTTAAATTTAAATAAACATTAATACTTTTGATTTGGAAAAAGATCAGAAAAACGTGAAAATAAAAATTAATTCGGCATCGCATCCGTTTATTTCCAAAATCTCCTTTATTGTATCCTCTTTGTACGAAACAACAAACGCACGGTTGACGTAACACGTAATACGATTCATTAATTACTAATTATTATTATATAGTAGACATAGCTCACATTTCTACATCCCAGTTTGCATTTTATGTTAAATTAGGTTTTTAGTATTTGGGAAGTTCAAGTTAGTAGTTTTTAAAAATAACAGGCCTCTTTTGCAACATTTGCGTAAGGAAATTAACTGCAGTTTGGGTTTCCTACTATTAAATTACTAAAGGGAGAAGCAGTTAAGATTATTAATTACTAATTATAATTACTAGTACAAAAATGCTACCATTGTTGAATATTTTTTATACAAAATGAGCGTAATGATCGACACCTGTAAATTATATCATTGTTTTGCATTCGACGGCTTATATAATGGCTCTGAACAAACTGAAAAGCACTATACTGGACACTGGAGAAACACTGGATAAGTTACGATACAAAAAAATATAGTAAAAATCAGTTCAGATAAGTTAAATAGAAAGTTGTGTTTTTTGTTTTTCCAAAAAAATGCTAAGAGAACACCAAATCATAAAAATTAATAAATTGCGGCTAAGAATTAGCAATGGACTTAGGACATTTTACTGACTTCAGAGACAGCTGGAACGCTCCCGGCTGGAGCTACGACTATCGACTGGTATGTCATCGGGACATTGTTGTTGTTGATTTTGGAAGTTTCTACGATGTCAATGCGGGGTTGAGCTTTCATGGGCTCATTGGCCATGACCACCGTCGCCGTTGGTGTCAATTCCTTCATAGGTTGGTACACGAGAGGAGCGGATTGCACTGCGTGTGCAGCCTGGACAACTTGGTTCAATGGCATTGGGCTGGCCACGACATACGTTCGGTAAGGTTGAGTTCCGGCTGAGGTCAAATCCGATACATAGAGCGTTTGTTGCTGTTGTCGTTGGACTGGATGGATTGCAGTTGGATAGAAGAAAAGTGTCTTAGGAACACGTGGAGCAACAGTCTCAACCAGTTTACCCGCTGGAAACAAACCGAAATCGAGTTCTAACATATCTAATTGTAATTTAACTAAAATTAATAATATGTATGATTCTCACCAATGTTTGAAGATCGTGCATCTATTCCATACGATTGAACAGTAGTTTCAAAAGCTTGAGAACTTGCATAACCCCCGTCTTGTGTTTTTTGGTACACGGTCACCGGTGGCTTGACCCCTTGGTAGATGATGATTGGTGGTTTGCTCCATGACTTTGGAGCGATGGCGAATTTCGGTTTTGTTTTTGGTGGACCGTACATTGTCTGAAATAGTTAAAAACGTAACTCAGTGCTCCGTTTCGACGATTCAGATTTATGTTAGGGAATGTTACCTTTGGTGGACCTGACATGTAAGTCGTGGTAACTTTGACAGGTGGTCCATATTGGCTCTGCAAGATCGTAATTATAATTAACCATTTTAAAGTCAAGGACACAGTACACGTCTGAATAAATTAACTACCTTAGGATGATCATAAGACGACAATGGAGCTCCTTTCGGCGCACCGTAGCCGCTCTGCAAATGCACACAGTTTGTGATCAATGAACAAGCTCAAGCTGTCTTAAATAATAAAATCGTCTAGGAGTGTCTTAATAACTCACCGATGGTGGAGGGCCGTAGCTTTCCAAAACTTGGGCTTTTGGTGGTCCGTAGTTTGTCTGCAAAAGTCAGCATGAATTTATAATTACCAGTAATTTCTATATATTTCAGGCATTTTAATTAACGTTTTCGAATTTCTTGGGAGATTTAACCTTTGGAGGAGCGTGAGGTTCGGCTGGAACGCCGTAAGAAGTGGCTGGTGGGGAGTAAGACACTGAAGAGGAAGCTGGAGGTCCGTAAGATTGAGATGGTGGTCCATAAGACTGAGATGGTGGACCATAAGATTGAGACGGTGGACCATAAGATTGGGATGGTGGTCCATAAGACTGGGACTGCGCCGGAGGTCCATAAGATTGAGATGGTGGTCCATAAGATTGCGATGGTGGTCCATAGGATTGCGACGGTGGTCCATACGATGACGATGGAGCCGAAGATGACGATGAAGATGAAGACGACCATCCTCCGCTAACAGAAGAAGTCGTGTATGATGAAGTTGGGGCACCATAAGAACTTGACGGTGGTGGACCATACGATGTTGTCACTGTTTTCGTAGAAGATGCACTTTGCATGGGTTGCTGGAAGATGTGAATCGGAGGATGTCCGGCATAAATTATATGTGGAAGTGGAGCTTTCTTCCCCTGTTAATATTTTCCACATTTATTTTCGAAATTAAAATAACTGGAAGAGAATCCATTCCCCACTATTAATTTTAATTACCGATTTAGATGGAGGTCCGTAGGTAACGGTAGTCTTCACTGGAGGACCGTATGAAACAGTGGTAACTGTAGTCTTTACTGGACCATGTTGAGCTGGTGGCCCATAAGTTGATTTCGGGGGACCGTTCATGTCATTTGGTGGAGGTGGGCCATAAACTGGCTATAATTTTACAAAACACTTTAAAAACTGCATAATGCAAAAACATTTCCAAACTACGATTTGTTTAGAATTAGGAGCAATATTCACCTTTGGTTCAGTTGGAACGGCGTATTGTTCCTTTCAAAGCAATTGCACATTATTAATATGATTTATTAATACAGTTGTCTCGATAATCAATTGAATTGATAATAGTTTACCTTTTGTGCCGAGTAACTGGATGACATGTCCTTCGCTGGTGGACCATATGAATTCTAAGGGACAATTGCATGACAGATGACATAACACAGAACCTAATTTAATTAAAAGTATACGTAATTAAAAGTTTAATTTTGGAACCCATATTACTTCCGGAACTCCGTAGCTCGTAGCAGGAGGAGTATACGAATTCATCGGTGCTCCGTATTCAGTGACCGGTGGTGGTGGTCCATAGTTTGACGATGAAGCTTCGTAAGTGCTGGACGATTGAGTAGGTGCACCGTAACTACTGCTTGGTGGACCATAGCTCATTGTTGGAGCGGCGGGAGGACCGTAGGATTCTGACACCTGAATAAAAAAAACACGATTCTTGAATTCTCGGGGTAACGTGATACACGTACGTTTTTCAATGCTCTTCTCCTAACCTTAGTGGGAACGGAATCCTTGACTCCGACTGACTTTGGTGGATTCACAACGTGAATTGGGGGACTGATATCTGATTGATAAATGAGGACGGGTAGGTCAGCATGGGGTAATGGGACGTACTTGATGACGGGCATCTTTCCTCCTTTGTTGCTTTTACCCCATCCGGAACTAAAGCTCGACTGTTTGGAAATAAAACGCTTAGTGCATTTTGATGAACGTAATGAATTAAAATCAATTTACTAATTTGGTACCAATTTGCTAGGTTGTGGAGGTGGGGGGAAGTGAATCACAGGTGGTTTCTCATTCGTGTACACAATAGGACCTGCATAGCGTAGTCCTTTACCCGCTGACGAAGCTACGGAAACACCGCCGCCGCCATACCCGCCAACTTCAGGTGGAGGTTCTGCCACGCTCACGGCCAATAGGCATAAGGATATTAGTAGCGCCTGCAACAAAGGAAACAACCTCAACAATCGTATTCGTATCGCTGACGAAAACAATACAAATTCTTGACATCGACATGACGCGATTCCTTGGGTCAATGTGCCGCTATCGTGAGCTTGACAGAGAAAGCGACCGAGCGACGAGACCAATTCGTCATTCATCAAGTCACCAACAAAAATCAAGATATCGCCGAGTCGCCGACTTCCTCGCGTCTCAATTGATTGACTTCACTTTCTCAATTAAATCTTGTGAATTTTATATAGCACGGCATTTATCGTTCAGATTAAGAGATCTCTAATTCCATAAACGCAACGCCGTGAGACGCAATTTTATTTCACGTAGCTAATGTAGTTTACAAAGAATTAACTTGACTGAATAAATTATTGGAGCGAACGGATGTTATTTTGTGTTTACTGTTTTCGCATTCGCATTATTATTGTTTGTAGTCAATGTCGATGTCGACTGTCGCTAAAACCGCAGAAAGTACCAAATGTTTTTTTGATTGCATTATTAATTATTATTGTTATCAGATCACCTAAGAAGATTTGCGTTAGCGGAGACTAGAACAAACTAGAGACTTACTGATGATTTCAAAAAAAACCTTATCTCTTATTTGACAAGAACACGAAAAATGCAAGGATCTGAGAATCTGTGAGGCGAACTTGTTAGTTTGACTACGAGTCAATGGGATTTGTGACCTGATTAATTCAGGTGCTATCGGATTTCTTTTCTCTCAATTTGTCTGAACAAATGTTTTCCATGCTGTACATCCAAAAATTCAAAAAAACGCTTTCAACTTTTGGCCGTTTGCATTGCATTGCACTTTGCACTGTTTAATTTAAAACGAAACCGTCTAGCTTAGCTGCTTAGCTTAGGATTAGGATCTGAAATAGTTCAATCAGTATATATAATAGCATTAGCATAATTAAAATTTAAATAGTAAACGGCAGCAGCAAAGAACAACCTCATAAATCCGAAATTTTAACCATACCAATTACGAAATCAACCTTTTAAAATCTTTGTTCAACCATTATACTATATTAAAACTTAAATAGTAAACGTCAGCCAAATCCTTAAATCTTTTTCTAAAATTTCTGTTTTTTGAAAAAATGGACTGCTTTTCAATTTCCGATGTAGTTAAAGTTCACAAGACACTTTCACAGTAATTTGCGGTCCAATAGGCTGCAAAGCAACGACACAGGCTAAAAGAGCCATAAGACCCGGCGCTACCCGGCTTTTTCAGTACGACACAAAATCACTCAAAATGCCATTCGGTCATTCTTAGCTTGGAACGGATAAATTGACGGACAAATGAAATTGCCGAAGATTCGAAGTGTACATAGTTGACAAATGACTAAAAGACCCAAGAAAGGATAATTTGAGGCACTTACACGAGGCATGACTCCAACAGGTGTGATCTGGAGACACACAAGAAAATGACTGAAATCAGTTTGTCCTCCTTTTGAAAGCTTTTATATCTCGGTATAAGTTCGTGTGTGGACGTTGAGCAAAGTCAGGAGTAAAGGAATTATTGTCAATTGAGATTGGGTAAAGGGATGGATAACCCACGCTTACGTTAAGGGTGGTAAACCAAAAGAACTCTCATCAGTTTCTGGTTATGTTTTGTTGTGTCCCTTGAGTTTTGCAGTAATTCCCTATGAATTCTGTCGCAACGCGAAACACACGACTCACCACAAAAGTAAAGAAATGAGAAGGAAGGCGAAGGGTTCAGATTTGCGAAAGAAGGAGGGGATGAAGATGCAATTTACGGGTGCGATGCAGTCTCTCAGACTTCTCATCATCGTATCATATTGTGTTTTACCTACAAGGGATGAAGAAGTGTCCATGCTAAATTTGCATAGGGGTTAGGGTTAGTTGTAACTTTGCTTGTAACTAAACTCTCAAAGGAAAGGAAACGTGAAAAATCTCAATTCCTCCTTTAACAAAGTGACTGACTGAGTCTGCTCGCGAGCATACGACCTCAATAACTTCCGGTTTTTCAATGTCAAGGCGTAAGAGAAAGTTGTCTCAGGTTCATGTGCGAATGGTATCAAAAGGCAAAGGAACGTAAGGTGCTGAATTCCGCTTCAACTCGTAGCACATCGCTTCTTCAAGGCAAAAAGTCTGATGTTGACGTGCTTTTTGAGTTACGCTGACGCTGTAAGACATGGACGTGAGAAAGTGGTCAGGACCAGATTCGTCTTCACTTGAACCTGCCAACTAGCTCAGCCTCAGCCACACAACAATGTACACAGCTTCTTCTGCTTTGTTTAACTGACCAGGAATGATGACCATTTGTAAATCCCATTCAAGCTTATGGCGCTATGACTTTTTCCCTCCTTGAGAATTTGCAGTTATCCTCATCCTCCATGTGAACAGGAAAGGAATAACATACAAAATTCACTTTTTGAGCTGACATTCTGACACTTGCAAGATCCCATGAGTGTCTATGCGTTCTCATATATGCCCTCGTTTTCAATTTCAGTCAGTCTTCTCATTCTCATCAACTTTTTTAATGTTTGTGTAATCATTATCGCTTGATTCTGGTTTCTTCGGTGGTTTTTGGTACGCCGAAGACGTGTCGTTGTTTGTTAATCTAAATTCTCATTTTTCGATTAGATCATATCAAAGATCATTTGGATTTTAAACTTTACGTTGAACTATAAAAAATCATGACACGATCACATGAGTCACGAGACGACCCATCAATCTCAGATTACGAGATTACGCTACCATACCATTACCATTACCAAATCAAATCTGAAAATGGAATTCAGCAAACGGAAAGGACAGTTCGACTTTTTCGACCTTATTTTAATTATACCTCAAAAGAAAGTAAATGTAAAAAATAAATAAAATTATTAGAGTCGTCTCAACTTACATCGCATGACTGACTTTTTGGGAGTTTGAAGTTTTGAAGAAAGAGTCAAGCAGACAAAAGCACAAACACAACAACACACATAAGATACGACCTCAATAATTTCTTGTTTTGGCTTGCTCTGTTGTTCGGGTTGGGCCAAGAGAAAGTGTTTTTCCTTGCTTCTGACTGTGCAAGATTATTTGGATGACTCTTAGTTTACTGACTGACTTGACTTGATGTTTACAAAGACCCTTTACCTTTTACCATTTTTTTGCACAGGTGCATAAGATGAGACACAGGTCTCAGGTTGTGGTTTAGAGTCAGCGACGAACAGTGAGAAAGTGGACAAGACAAGATTCATCTTCATTTGAAACGGAAAACCAGCTTTTGAGAATGATGATCAAACAGATGAACTTGCATTTCAGAGATCATTTTGCCTTCAAGGATGAGGATGGGATGATTTAAATCCTTCTCATCCATAATATACTAATGTGTCCAACGGGTTCGGCTCAAAAGTCAACTTTATAACTGCAACCAACCCCATCTCTTTTATTAAAAAATGACATGGTGTGTGTGTATTAGTTGTAGCTTTAACCCTGTTCTTTCACACGGGTTCAAGTTCAAGGATGTGCGAAACGCACAAAAATCCAAAGTAACAACGTTTTTTTAACCAGGTTTTTATGAATCTAATGCCTCTACATGGAAATTGTGCATTCTAGCCTAGTTCTCTTCAACGAGCTGAGTGAAAGGAAAATGATTTGTGAGGGAAACAGGAGACTCCTCTCACAGTCCTCAGTCTCAGCTCCTTTGACGAATCTTGTGACAAACAAAATTGTCCCGACATTTTTTTGGCTCTTGGCTTTTTTTTAGCCCCTTTGTACATTTTAGTACACGGTTCACAAAAACCGTTTTTGATGTTGAAGCTGAAACCGGGCAATAAAATTTGGAGTTCTCTGTGCTTTGAGGTCCCTGCTCAGCATAATTTGTCGCTTCACAGCGTTTCATTTCGCTATCGGCCATTTTTGTCACAAATCAAAATAGGGACAATGCAAAATTCAAATCCACCCATTCCATATTCCTTTCATGGATTAAATTCGTAGAGCATTGTGTGTGTGCCGGTACGTACAATTTGGCATTTGTCCTTTTCAAAACGTAAATTACAAGGAATTAAACGAGATGAAAAGGAAAGCAAAGTTGGTAGGAAAGTGTGCTAATTGCGCCGTAGGTTGGATTACTGCACTTGAAAGATGAAAGAGGAAGATGGTAACTAACGGTGAACAGCCACGCCTCACTCATTTCAATTTCTGTGACACGATTTCAAATTGCAACTTGAGAAGGCTCAGCTCAAAAGTTCAATGTTCAATAGTTAACCTTTATTTCGTATTGTTGGGGGATGATTGACCATTGTCATTGTCATGCAGCACTGGCACAACAATCAACAAACAGTTTAGTTAAACTCTAGTAATGTAGTCGCATTTGGATTGTCATTATCTCCTTGTTCTCCTTGCGTACATGCTAATTATGATATCATTTTCTGATTAAAAGCAATTTGTAAAGGTATAAACCCTCCAAATCTTCATTTTTGGGATGCACTTGCAAAAACTGTTTGCAAGACCATGATTCAAATATTGTACATTTTTCATGTTATGCTTGTTTGTACTACAACAGTTGTACAGAATTGATTTAAATACCCTTTTAAACCCTGTAAAAACCAATTTTAAGTGCTCATTATCCACACAGTTTAGTAGAACATTTTTTCTCACCTCATTCTCATCGTGTATTAAAAATCCGTGCATAATTGCAGAATGTGTGCAAACGTGAGGAAGGAGCACTGTGCGATAACAACTGTGAGAACTGTGTGATGAGATTTATCACTGATTTTATGACTTCCTTCCTGTTTTTGTGGTCTTTAGCTAAGATGCTTCATAATAAAATGCGACCTGCTTTGTTTCAAGAAACCTTTGCAGTCTAGAATAAACTTCATTCATTTCTATTTTTAAACATAAATCCACGATGGATTTCGTGACATTAAAACAAACGATTCTTTGTCAAAAAAAGTAACTTTGTTTTCTTACTGCTTGGAGTTTGTACCCAAAAGACGTGGGTGACCAATAAAGAAAAAAATGTATGCAAAATCAAAATGCAAATTGACTGTCCGTCCACACGTCTTGTCTTTAGCACGACCTTTGACATTTTACAAGGAAGGGATTGCATACAGTATGAATTTGCATGTTTTTCTGCATTTTTAGTGGCGAAACGTGGTAAGACTTTATGATATGTGTGAAGATTTTTGCATGTATGAAATTGATGCCGCGTTGCAATGTCAAAAGTGAGTTTGTCAGAATTGCAAACAGATTTCTGAATGAAAAATATTGACCTATTGTTTAAAAAGAGGAAAGTTAAAATTGGCATGTTGGGCTTTGGGTATAGTATGTCGTGACGATTTCCGTTAGCACTTTATAATACAGGCTTTACATTCCGCAGACGTGTCTGTGTGTATGTAATTAAATGTGATTTTTGTGTCTCGTGATACCCCACGTGCAAAATTGACCGAAAGATGATGAGGTTTAAGGTTCAACCATGTGAAAAATTTTGCCGTGTATTTGACCATTGTCATTGTGACAACATCTTTTGTGGTCATACAGGATTTCATTTGTGGTGAAACCATCAACCTGGTTTCGTCAAAGATAAGTAAAGTATGCAGTCACAAAAGTAACAGTAAGAGTGGTTTGGTCTGGTCTGGTCTCGCATCTTGGCTACTACAATGTAAAATGTTCATTCATTTGCGTAGGCATTGACTAAATAGCAATAGCACATGAATGTCAAGATTGTCTTGTAAACATTGAATAGAAGAATCAGATTAAAAGTTCATTCTCATCTTCCTTGGCCTTGAGGACACAAATCCATGTGTTTTCTTTTCTCTCTCTCGTACGATTTGCATTTTGCATGATGTCGCTCTCCATTTCATTCCATCCCATCGTCAACACGACATCAATCAATCCCATCTCGTCCTCATCACAATCCTTGCATGTCGATGTCGCATGTGACCAAGTTTCTTCCATGCTATTACGCGCATGAATGCACCTGCAAGTTTAATAACGGTACTAAAATTCACTCTCCTTCCAAAATCAAATTTTCACCTCAAAATTACTACTATCCCAATAACACGCAAGCTAGAAATCGAAAGGTTAACACTCTTGAATTTTCTCGTCGTTAAAAGTGTCAAATACTACTAATTTCAAATTAAATGCACATCTTCTAACCTTCTGTACAACCCAAAATGCAAATTACCTCTAAATGTCCACAACGTTTTTACTATAACCGGAATAATTGTAGAAACGTGAGTGAACCTCAATTGCTACTTTAACCCATGCACTGTTCCCCCTTAATGAATGAAAGTGATTACACGGTAAAATGTAAAAATTCTTCTCATTTTATTGTCTTTTATTGTCGAATTACCAGTTAGCTTTGTGTTAAGATAACTCGATCGTCTGCTTTGTCTTCCTCTCACCAGGACCTGTTAACAATTGTGACTTTTGTGACCTATCATCACAAAGTAATTTGACAATTATTGAGATTTCACATGTTCACAAAAAGGGAAACAAAGAAACTGTCTGAATCTTGGCACTACTATTTGTGATTCCTGGTTTCTTCACTTTTTTATAATGCGGATATTTAGCACATCGTACACGGAATCACGTCTCATATAAATACATTTTAATATTAAATTGGTCATTTTAAAAAATTTTGGTTTTATTTGTAAGTAAATGTAATGTAAATGTATTATAATGACAGCAGAGCAGACGAAATGAGGAACGAAGAATAATTCTTCATTTGTATTGTTCATACAAAATGCCTCACACAACACAATAGGACACGGAGTCGTGATTTCGAAAAGGGAGTCTCGATTCTTGATTCTCGAAATGGCAAAAATCTCTGCCTTGGTTACCGAAATTTCGAAAAAATTTTCATATTTTGACCTTAGCAACGGACCGACTGGTAAACCAAAAATTAGCTAGTTACATATTACATGAATGGTTTTATATGCTATGACAATTAAAAACCTACATTAGCATCCAACTTATTCCACTTTATCAAAATCCGTCACCGTCATCGCAGTCTTATCAATGTTGACAAAAGCACGCTTCTCCATGTTGGCCTTATGTTGCATAAAGAAGGAAGTTCAAAAGATGAAGGTTAAGGTTCATCCTATTTTGTCCAGAGAACATTCGACCTGAAAGCTGCACTGGAATAGCAAACAACCACACAAGACACAACCCGATGTTGAAAAAAATCCAGCGTTGTGCCGTTTTGTGCATATATGCTGACAAGGAATTCTAAAATTGGATGTTGTCATTTGAAAAAATGTCTAAAAATGGACATTTTCGTGTGACTACATGTACCGAGAAGGGATATATAGGGTTCCTAATGTTATACCAAAACCAAAGGGAAAGAGAGAAAAAAAGTAAGGAGGGCATCGGAACGGGAGCCTACGCCAACAAAGTTAGTCTTGGCAAATCCACACACAAATGGAATGGAGAACGCTCTGGAAAAAAGGTTTTTGGACTGCTCAAGCTCACATCTCTTCAGTCGCACGGAGAGTGTGGAACTGTGTGGATGTCCATGAGTTTTTTCCCTTTTTGTCATCCCTTCAATCTTTTTTATACTGTTTACACTGTATTTTCATCAAAATATATAAAAGACAATTTTTCAAATCCTTTAGAATACGGGTTTTTTGATATTTTGAACAGTCTGAGAAAATGTAAGATTTTTAACGTGTCATTTATTGACTGTTTGTGTTTACATAAGACGCTAGCAGTTTGTAGTCCGCGTGCGTCAGAGTCAAAAAGCAGCTGAAGAAAGCAACAAAGGTTTTCTCCTGAATGATATCATTTTTATTACATTTTGAAGCTGCTTGGAATTTTATCTTAAGTTGTAATGTTTTTAATATGAATATACCTAAAAGTTAAGACGTTAGACCCCGTATTTTGAAATGTGAGTGAATGAACGAGAACTGTGTGAAACGTTTTTTATTCTACAATTTGGAATTTTTGATAAACTGACAAGACTGAATTAACAGGGAAGAGCTTCAAAACATTTTTAAAAAGAGTGTTTCTTTGTATCGGATTTGTATCAAAAAAAGTATTTTGTATGTGACTGACACTTTGAGAAAGTGATTTGTGAATTCCATATTTTGCAAGAAGAATTTATTTTATCATAAAGAAAGAACTAAAAAATAATTTTGTACTGGGCCAAATCCGAGGAATTTCTCGGGGAGAGAAAGGACCGGAGAAAGTTGATATGAGAATTTGGTAAGTTATTAATACTATTTTTTGCAGTTTTGCACTGTCGACAAAAACCTGTAAACTATATGTAGACAATTTGGTAACAAGTCGTGAAAGTCGTGATCATATTTACTATACCTTTTATCGACAATATTGATGACCTTCCGTGAAATATGACATGACATTTGCACGGGTGTTTGTATATAGCTCGTACCCACGGCTTTTTATGCGTGTATCAATGTCGTTCAAACACACGCAACGCATTCAACGGAATAAAAAAAGGGCTTGATGATGATTCCAGTTTTTAAAGATGGGAAACTGGACAGAATAGACTGGAGAGAGACCTAACATGGAGAATTTCATGTAGAGTTTAGCTTTGTTGAGTAACGAATAAGCTATAAAGGAATATTTTCCTGGCTTTTTTACTTTCTCATTTTTGAATGAAAGGATAGGCTGGAAATGTGAAAAGCAATAGAGAAAGAGAACGCATAGTGTAATTCAATCCTGTTGATATTGGCTCGGGTTTTGCTTAGGCTTTTCAATGCCCGCGTTTCGGTTCGGATCTCAACAACTTGAGCCGAGCGTCTCATACAGAGAAAAAGGATGGAAAAAGGATGACTCACTGCGTTTGTGATTTATTGGAATTGCAATCACACAATCTTTTGGAGCATTATTGCTTACGCTTGTGCAGCTAGGCAAACGAGTGTGTGCGCGAGAAGCTTATATTGAAGAATGAGTATTGTGTGTACTGTATACACTATATCAAAAGGTTTTTTTTCGGGTTTTTCTTTGCTTTTAGGCATTTAGTACAGACAATGTTCCACATGCACAGAATAATATTGTTGAGTGTAATAGTAATAGTCCGTCGTATCGTTCCGAGGACGACGACGATGTCGTCGTCATCTAATACTCTCTTCAAAAACTTATCCATACAAACACAAGAGAATAGGAACTAGGAACTTGGTAACTTGGGACTTTAGAGCCTTTTTGCTTCATTCGACTTCCACTGCCGCTCTCTTTCCCTGATATAATCCGTTATAATCAGCTCTCCGAATGAGAGAAAAGATATCCATGTTTTCCAGGTCCAGAACCAAAACTTGTAATATTCGGACTTATAGAAGTGTCATTACTTGTGTGTGGTGGAAAAAGCTACAAAACCAAAGTGAGTATCCCTCTCTATCGCAGCTCTGTATCTCATTTCGTATTAATGTAATGGGCTTCTCGACTTGAATTTTTATTGTGCACTTTGAACGTATTTTTTCTCCTTCTGGAAATATAACACAGAAAAAAGGAAGAAAAAGCTTATTTTGATGAGTCTTGACTTGTTTTTCGTCTAGTTTGCTTACAAAAGCTATCATTTCGGTTTTCAAGTCCAATTTCACTGCTACCAACACAATGCATCTGAAATGAAATTGGTTTCTTTCCTTACTTACACGTTTTAATATAGTCTTTTTGGTAAACTTTCTGAATTGTTTACTTGGGACTTTTTCCAGACCATGTAAGAACTGTTTTTTGGTTGCTTTGCGACCAGAACCACGGCCACGTTACAGTAAGTTGTTGTGTACAATTTAATGAGGAGGACAAGAGAAAAAACGGTCTCGTTCCTGATGTTTTGTTCCTTCATCCTGAGCCCAAGTGGTGGTGCCCACAACGATAACAACATGTTTATTGTGTGTAAAGCTCTTGGCGGAATTTGGAATGAACTGTACTTCTTTTGTTGGTCTTCTCGTTTCTTCTCTTGTCAAATAGCCTGAAGCCCTGTAGTGCTCTCCCCAAAACTTCCAGTGTTCCAATGTCCTCTTGTATTGTTCAAAATGGCAGAATTTTTTGTATTGTATTGTACACATTTTCCATTTTTCTAGATTCGTTTTCTTACAGGTTTGTTATTAGAAAAGTTTTGAATCTCAATTTCAATCGTGTACTTCTGGAACATGTAATAAAATAACAATCATGTTTCCCTTTTGTTAAATTTGTACGAGTATAAGTTGACAAATTGCCATTTTTGACAATCTAATAGAAAATGTCAAGTTGTGTCGTTATGCAAATTAGTCTGAATGTAGTGTCAATTGTACTTTTAGTGATTGTGAGAGCAGCAGAAGCATAAAAAGTTTTGATTTGATCACCTTTTCAAAATCTTCAAGAGTCAAGTCAGCTCGACTCAGTCAGTTTGAAAAGAGAGTTGGTCCAGGTGGGTCAACTTCAACTCCAGGGAGATTGTCCGCATCTGCACGTAATGACAGCATCGAAATCCTTTTTATTACTCAAGTGAGATTTCGACAAGCTAATCTGTTGTAATGTAACAACTCAAGTTTCAATTCGCGTTTTAAAAAAACTTCCTTTCCTAGTGTAATACAGTGCGTAATCATTTCTCTCACTGCTAACACTACGTGGAACTTGTAAAGTCATATATTATTCAGATTCATTTGAGCACGAGAGAGCACAAGTTCGCCTTGTATTTGTGTAGTGTAGAGACGAAGTGCTGGGCCTTTCATCAGGAAGCTCCAGCTTGTGAAAAGCAAGTTTCACGATCACTGAAGCGTCGTCCGTCGTAGCAACCGGGCCGGGATGACTGAAGTTAAAACTCTCTTCTTGCTTTTGCTGGTGGTATGGTGGCTTGCACCAGTTGTCTGCTTGTTCTCTGACTGAATCATTTAAAATTAAATGAAACGATAATGGAAAGAAGGAAACGCACGTCTCTCTCGAATCCTCTGAATCCGTGTATGCTTACTTTTGTGTGTGTGCTTGTGCTCTATGCATTATTGTACCGAAGCGTTTGTGATGCGACTCCAGCTGCGTCTATCTAAAAGCTCAACTGATGAACTGAGTTCGATTCACTGAGTCATCTCATCTCTCACTTTCCTATCTCCAGTATTATTATGCCTGTTGTTTCTCTTTTTCGATAGACAAGAGTCGGGATCTCATCTCAATCAGTTTTCATGTCTTATCATCCATTTCCATGCTTCACTCTTCAGCTTCGATTTTATACACACACAGTAAATGAAGTTCATCTAAAAGTCTCTGTTAGCTCTTAGCTACTTCGAAATTTATTAATTCCCATAGTAGGTACCTGAGAAATCTCCAACCAGCGCAACCTGTACAGGTAATTCTACTATAGAGTCATCGTCATTCGTCATCATTGCTTTCTTCATCATAAATCGTACCATTTTAATTTTAATAATCCTTGGTAATGAATTCCTAAAATACTTCAATAATTTTATGAGACGCATTTCCTTTTGCTTTCCAAGTGTGAGCAAGATGTTAATAATTTTCCCATTTCTACTTATGATGTTCCCGCTGAGTAAAGAATTTCCTGTTAATTTTATTACAATTTAACTATGTAGTAGAGTTCTAAAGGATGTGTGCTTCAAAGATTTCTATTATAAAATGTACACGTCACGTTTCTTTTCATTTCTGAATCACGCACATCTTCTTACTACAAGTCCAAGTTGGAAAGCTGGAAATTATACACAGCGTGGTGGTCAGTGTTTTGAACAATTTTTTGGGCAATGTACATAAAAAAGGCTTTTAGCCACGTTTTTTAACTGTTACTGTTTTGTTTATCTTGTTATCACAAGGGAAGTGGAAAATGACTTCTGTTTCTCGTTTGAACGTGTATGAGCTCATAAACACCTTGCTCTCCGTTGCGTAACCAATAACGTTTTTGAATGTTGGGTTGGGTGTTGCTGTTCGGCATTCGGCTAATAAAAATGCAGTATAAAATGGAAAATGAAACTCATAGTTTTTAGGAACGAATAGTAATTTTGAGTTGTGTTTGGACTTGGAGTGCGAAGGAAGTCATTTTTCAACATTCGAAGTTTATGTTCCACTACTTATTAAGTAGCTTTGCAAAGCTGACAGGTTGTAATTAAAGGTTGTTCGCCTTCTGTGGATGGATCTTTTGATAATTGTTATGCTTACTGATTAATTAATTTGACTTTTCAGCAGTTAAGGAATAGAGAAGGCAAGACTAGAATTTTGTGGTGTTTGTTTCTGCTCTAAGATGAAACTTCTTGCTTCAGCCTTGAAATTCGTTTCGGCAGTAAACAAAATACCTTTTTAATTGTTGTGTTTTTAAAGGTAAAGAACATTCTCAGATTCAACACAGCTTATAGTGATTTCGTAGTCATATGTTGTCATTATATATCTAGTTTCAGGTGGTCGCGGAAGTGTAGCGAAGTAGGTTTACGACGGGTTCAGGAAGATCTGTGGTTCTGGAAGATTTGAGATTGTAAAATTCGTTTTGTGTTTAGTTGTTAGCCTGCGAACTCTGTGTGAGATTTTATTTTGTTGCCTTTTCTTGTTCGGTCTGGAACTTTTAGAGTTGGTCAAGAAGGCAACAGCGAACAAAATGTTTCTGTCCATTGTTCCTTGTAAAGTTCACATTACCACACTGTCATGATCTCAAACTTGAATACCTATTGTTGTTGTTACGTCAGTTGGAATGGTTGCAGATGCCAATGCCAAGTGCTTTGACTCATTGTTATGTCCAGCACGATGGTGTTGGATATTATCAAGGATACAATGTTCCGTTCTGACTTGGCTTCGTGCTCAAATAATTTTCAAGTTCACTGTGTCTTTTATGTACCGATTTATGCGTTTCGTATTGCCCACCTGAATTTTCTGTCCCATGTCGATTGTTATTGGCATTCTGACCATTTCCTTTCTCCAGAAACCTGCTTAATGTCAACCATGTCGACTCAGCAAATAGATTTTCCAGTAAAGGGAATAATGATGATTTATGTCATAGGCACCAATTTTGGCGCTTTTCGGGCTTTTTAATGTTTATAGTGAATATAGTAAACTGCTTGTGAAAGCGCATAATATTCTCTTTTACTAATTAGTAAACTGCTTGTGAAATCATGATTATTCCTGTTAATCTTGTATAAATTATAGTAAAATATTTTAATGGTAACGTGAAATCTCATTTCAGACGGTGTAAAGATTTGGGATGGGTGGATTTGTCCAAGAGACATGAAAAGTTTAAGGAATGAAAGGAGGACGTTTCATCTTCGTCAAGATGATTAGTTGAGGCTGTTGCGCTTCCCTGTATGGCTTTTTATGTAATGGTAATAATGTACAACCTTAATGTACGATGGGTTGAGTCAGGATTTTTGGCTTGTTAGGCGTTGGCATTCTTGAAAGTTGTTATCTATTGTTACATCGGAATTTGGTTGTTTAAAAGCGTGCCGTGTGTGCTGTTTCGTTGTAGTGAAGATACAAAAAATGGTTGAGGAAAGCTTCAAAATGCATTTTTGAACACGATTCACAGTAGAAGTTTTGGAAAAGTCTTAAGATTTCTGAAATTCGAGGACGAACAATTATGCAATGTTGGTCGTCGTCTCTTTTTTCAAGACATTGTATATCAACATCAAAATTTAAGTGTAAAAGACAAGCGTTCAAAGTATTGTGTTCTTGTTGCGTGTACATTGTTCCGGAGTTTCAAATTTTTGAAAAATGTAAGTTGAGTACTTGAGTAGCTACAGCTAGGAAGAGAAAAATTGACCTGACCACTTGGCACTTTGGCTGCTGTCGGTTTCACTTTTTCTTAATGGAAATGACTGGAAGCATTATAGCAATGGCTTGAGATTTTTTGTGTTCTGGAGGAGACCCTTATAATGAAGCTAGTGACCGAAAAGTTGTTCTGAAATGCACATGCATCGGAAGAACGGGGTAAAGAAAAAAAGGACTTGTATGATGATGAGAATTAGGGTCGTAAGACGAGTCAAGTAGACTTTTATCTTGACTGAATGAGTCGACGAGGGTGGAGGCATGAAACATGAAGAAACGAAAACGAAAATGCAGTTTTGTGTTTTTTTGAAATGGAAAGTGAAGGTGAACTTGTTTCCAGTTCAGGGTTTTGTTGAGGAGGTTAGTTAGGTCGTAAAGTCCCTTCGAGATCTGACGAAGGGCGAGAACCAGAACATGTTAAGAAACACTACGTTCCTGGGAGACTTACTACAAACGAGTTTGAGCAAGGTAAAGTTTTTGAAGGGCTCTCGTCGTCTCGTCTCATCACCATGAAACAAATCTTTTGTCTTTTGGTCTTGATTCGTTTGCTCTCATTTTGAAGTGTTTTTTGCGTCATTGTGTCGTAATCGTAACGTAGAGGTTGGTCACATTTTAATACTTTTTTGATATCATGTTCCTCCACAATTTGTGTGTGCGATCTGATTCGTACGCAGGAAACCCGAAAGTCATCGTCTTTTTAGAGTTCTTTGCTCTTGTCTCTCTGTCTGCTGTCTTATTGTTCACCTGGAAAAATAATGGGAAACGATGTGACATGATGTGATGTGATCCGATATAATAATAATATGACGTCTTTTGGTATAGAGTTTGCCTATTTAAACGTGATGGCGGCGGTGACTATAATGCAACTAAAGGTTGCTTGGTGAAGAACTTATGAAGGAATTGTATACGATCGTCTTCGCCTTGTCTCCGTAGTAGTCACCGTTTCTTGTAGTTGTCTGTAAAGCTCTGAAGTGAAATTGAATATAGGAAGACAACGAAAAGAGTAGAAAAGCGAGAAAAAAGAAAGAAGGAAAAAGAAAGACGCAAAGAAGGATAACGACAGAGCTTTTCATGGTTATTATCAGAGACTGTCAGTATTCAGCTTCAGCATCGTCGTCCTCACTGCTTTTAGTTTGGAGGAAAAATTGTCAGAGAAAATCTCCTGCCACATTTACGTCTTTGGTGTAGTCAGCGTTTCTGGTGTACTACGACTCTTCTACTTTTCCTTCAGTGTTATGGAACTTCAAACCTGTAACCTAAGTGAAGAGAAAGCAAGGTTGACTGAGTTTCCGAGAAAAGTATCAAGTATCCTTATAACGTCTTTTGCTCCTGGCTTTAGGCTCTGAAAAGGTCCCAAAAAAAACTCTTACGGTTGTTCTTCCGACTATACCTTTTCGTAAAGTTGGAGTTTTTGGAGATTCTCTATTGTACTTGGCAACTTGACTGCTTTTTGGCTTGAGTACTACTACAGTAGTTGAGAGAGACGCATGGGTGGTAATACGGATACCCGACTTGGAGCGACGGACGGAGAGAATACGGTTTTGTTGTAAATGTGTGCTTTAGTAGTACGTTGTGTTTGTGAAGTTGTATCCGGAGCTCTGCTCATCGCAACCAGGGACTTTGGAGTTGTGCAAGCTTTTGTTCCCGTTGCGAAGGGATGTGTTGGCTGGATAGTTGCTCCCGGGTAGTGCAAGCACAAGTACAAGTTGAGTAGCCCAATAACCAGATCAATGTTAGTCGGTCGGGTGTCGTATGCTGGATCTCCTCTTCAACATGATGACTGTGTGGTTCCCTCCTGTATTTTCTCTGTTTTTGCTAGGGAGGTGGAAAACGACTTGAGTTATCCTTGTCTCTGGATTTTCGGGGTGAAAGACGTATAACGCAACGTTACATGCAGTAGGCGTATAGGGATTCAGAATGAAGTCTTAGGTTAGGGTTGCACTTGCGTGTGATCATTCAAGCCTATATTTTATGTTGAGGTTGAGGTGAGGTTATGATGTTATGAACTTGTTCAATTTTTCTTTCTGCTCCTCCCACCAGAATTGTCAACTTTCTGATTTATTTCATACTTTCCCTTTAAGTTGTAATTTATTTTTGACTATAATAATTCGAATGAAATAAAAATATGAAAACCCAAGGTTCAACAAGGTGTATTTAAATGGGAAGATCATGATACGAAAAGATCATGTCGATGCCCGTTTCGGTGTTCTGTACACAAAGTTACAAAACTGCGAAAGCGTTTCGAAGTTTGAGAATCCTGTGAGTTTCCCATCCGATGAGCAACACAAGACAAGTCGTATAATAGTGTTTCATTCTTTGACTTGAACAGCAGCAGCCGTAGTTTCTGTGAAGAGTTGCGTGCTTTTGTGTGTCTGTCTGTCGGCTTCCATATCACCATACCATTCGCTATTTTGGTAGACTCACGTAGACACATAGAGATGCTCTTGGCTTTCTTCTTTTTTTCCTACCTACTCTAGCACGGATGGATGATTCCGCTTTGCTTCTCTTCTCTCTTCAGTGTTCTCTTTCTCCATTCGTCTACGTTTTGCTCGTTTCTCTTTGCGTGGCTTGTGCTATTAGTTTTTGCGTTTGGTTCTCCTTTCTTCTCTTTCTCTCTCTCTGTGTCTCGCTACTCTTCTTCCTACTTCACTTTGACGTTAGAAGCCTGAGAGCGAAAGAGAGAGAGAGCTGAGTTAGTAAAGTATTGAGCTGAATTGGATTGAATGTGGCGTGGACGTGAAATAGTGTGGTGTGACTCATACTAAATCCCGATTTCGGGTCGCTTCCACTTTCCAACCATTCGTTTTCCTTCAGCTCTGGCTCTAGGAAGGATGAACTCATGGGTTTTTCCTCTCATTCAAAGAAGAAACGGTCCTTTCACTTTCTTTTTTGGCTCACTTCGCTTTTCTGTCTTTCGTTCCTTTTTACGATTTACTGTCAACATTGTTTGAGACTGCGAAGTGGCAGACTTGGGCTTGGCATGACACACACATCATTATATCTCACATGAGCACATTATATTTCCATTTCTAGATATACGCTTCGTGTTCGTAGTATTCCACATCGTTTTTTTCTAACTTGGCACACTAATGGTAAAACACGAACCGTCACCTATGAATACAATCAAGTGTACCTAAAAAGCGGGTACCGAAAACCTACTCTCCTGTCTCCTTTTTTTCTCCAGAACCCAATTGAGCCTCTTCTTGTTACCATTTCGGATTAACCTAGCCAGAATGAGATTTTTTGTGTGTGCATTATCCCTTTTTTGGAGGTACAATAGCGAATTTAAAAAATTGTACCACATTCATAGTAGATAAGAGTTAACATTTTTATTGTTGTAGTTTTCGGATTTCAAGTTTTTGCTTTTTGAAACAGGATTCAATCTACAGTACAGTAAATAAAAACATTGTTGTGTGGAATGACTTGAGAGATTTTTATCAGTAAGAGAAATGTCTTAATTAAATAAATTCCTTTACGATGG